>CAJUYH010005207.1:0-24093 GCA_910591685.1 Galerucella tenella
ATTTTAATTCTTGAATTTCCATTATGCTTTTCATAATTTTAATACTTATATTTCAATTATGATTCTAATAATAATAATACACCTATTTCAATTATGAAAAACATAATAGAAATTACCGATTTAAAATTATTTAAAACATAATAGAAATTCAATAATTAAAATTATTAAAAACCTAATAGAAATCCAATTTACATTATGTATTGAGGTTGCCTATTCTGCAGTAATGCATTTACTATCCGATTTCAGGTACTTGCATCAGATTAGTATAAGGCAACCTCAATACATAATGGAAATTGAATTTCTATTATGTTTTTCATAATTTTAATTCATGAATTTTTATTATGTATATCATAATTTTATAGCGGAAATTTTTATTATGTTTTTCATAATGGAAATTCCTGTATTATTTTTATGAAAAACATAATTTTAATTCATTAACAGAATAATTAGGGAATAAACATTTTTGAAAGGAGAGATATTTTTGTTTTTAAAACGATGTTATCAAATACCAAAACGGCACGCCATAAGCCTTAATCTTAGCGATGATCCAAGAACAGGTGAACATGCTGGACGTAAGCTGATCCAAGAAGATCGACCTATTACATATCGTGAAATCGCAGCATCATTAGGCATTTCAAAAACCACAATTCAAAAGACTTTACCGTTGTAAACCGCATCTGTATACGGAAGAACAGAAAGCAATTAGAGTCGATGGGTGTCAAAGAACTCTAGTTTTAACGCAGGAAACTCAATAAATATATACAGTATGGACAAGTTAAAAAGAATATAATTTAATGATAACTTGAAAGCTCGCTCGAAAGTACCCAATAAATAAATAATTACTCAAAAAATAAAAAACTCAGCGACTGCCACTGCTGTTTTACAGTCAGAACTTATTTCTCGATATATGATCTTCGTCTTCGTTTTTTTTATATCACGATAAGTGGAAAATAAGCAGCTCATGAAACGTGTGTTGTACCGCAGTTTACAAATTAATCCAAAAAATTTCATTTCATTTCATTCTGTCTGGTACATTTAGTTCACTCACTCCATTTTAAGTCCGATAACTGAGCTATTAGACTCCGTTTCACATTAGAAGAATCCACGTGAAGTTTGCAACTTGCACAGAAATCAAAATCGCTCTCGGTTATTTATATCGCCTCGTAACGACCCCTGCCATTGGCGTTACAAACGAACATGGCCAATCGTTAATTGAAAGTATAAAAAATATTGAAAAAATGCCAAATGTTGCATTTAAACATACGACTGCAACTTCTTACATTCTTCTTACGTGAAACGGAGTGTACAGTAATTCCTGGACTATCAACCGATGCACACATAGAAATTAGCATTTTCATTTTTTTGACAATCATGCATATTTACATCATTGATATGTAGAAGTGGTAGAGTGATTTCAATACAAAAATGCACCTAATAATATCAAATATTGACGTTATTGAAATAATGAGACGTAGGAATAGAAAATTCAGTTTGTTACAGTATTAAATAAAGTACGTAACACATCCGGTAAGTCTCTTACGGTACTCATTTCCATATTCATAAACATCTCATTCGTACTGTAATATTTGATTAATCGGACTTATGACGTAAATTAGTCGACGAAATAGTAGTTTGTACAACTAGTAAAGAATCACTTTTCCCACGAGCGCAGAAGTTTGTGGCACAAGCCGCAAGGCGAGTGCCGCAAATCTAGAGAGTGAGAAAAGTGATTTGCGTTCAAGTTGTACACAATATTTTTTCTACAACCACATTTATAGTGAAAGAAATACAGTAATTTAAATAGTTATTTTATTTAAACTTTGAACAGGAACAACTTACAATATGCTGTATTGTTTTTGATATTTCTCTTTCGAAACCACAGGTAACAAATTTTCGGTTGCAGTTCGAGCCTCTTCGATAATATCTGGAGGAGTATTTTCAATATCCGAATTGGACAACTCAAAAGATAAATGATTTTGATCTTGGTTCATGATTCCTCAAATAAATCTTGATAGGTTAATTTTTTTTTAATTAATAAATTAGAATAAATAATAAAATAAATACTCACTTTTGGTTTAAATTTGAAAATTGCAGGTACACCAATAAGAAATTCACCATTAGGTTGAATTGTCAAAAAAAGTTGTCAGGTCATAGGTAGCTTTGTTTGACATTTCGGTGCGGTAAAGTGCCATAACGTCTACTTTTCGCATTACTCTTCCAACGGTTATCAAAAGAATTGAGAAAAGGCCTGCTTGGCGTATAAAAATTTGTGTAGAAAAGCGTGTTTTGCATAGTGGTTGTTGGAAAAAACCTTTTATCTACGACCACCTTCAAAATTAGGCATTTACGAACCAAAAATGATGTGTGTAATCATACATTATACATACGTTAAAAAGCGTGCGTAAATGAATAACGCTTTATATATGGAACTTTCATTATAACACCCAAAAGCGTGCGTAAATGCTTTTTAAATCGGGATTTCATTTTAACACTCTTTTTTAGCTACGTTGCCTTGAATTTAGTCGTTATTTGTAAAAAAATTTGTGCTGTAAGTAAATTTGACAGAAGTGTCAAGATATAGTGAAATAGTATATTGTGCAACTAGTGGGGAAAATTCAACTTTTCCCACGATTGTGAAAGTTTGTAGCACGAGCTCGAAGGGCGAGTGACGCAAACACACGAGTGAGAAAAGTACTTTCACCACTTGTTGCACACTATACTTTCTCTACAACTGCACAAATTTAAATAATACAAGTAAAGTAACTATGGTTAGTAAAACAAAAATAACACTAAAAGTATCCCATCTCTAAACTGTTGAATAATTTAATTCAAAATTATAGTTGATGGTGAAATTTTTACAATTTTGTATGGTCAAACCCGGAACGTCATTTCTTTTCATTAAGTTCTCCCTGTTATTTGAAACTACTTTTCCGAATTTAAAAATTTCTAATATAATCTGACAGTTTTGTGACAACTATGTAGGTATTAATAGATGACAGTTAGTAGCATACTAAGTTTTTGTCGATTTTATTTGAATCTCCATATAAATGTATGTGGTGTGGGCAACGCGCCGTGAGAAATATTTCTCACAGTATGAGCATTTGGTTTTGAAATCAAGTTAGCTATGAGAAATAGGTACGTCAGTTTTCATATCAGTTGTAGAAAAAAATGTTTCTGTTGTATTTGAAATTTTAAATACACTTATGTTAAATGGAAGAACCTCGAGAAGAATGCATTTCTTCGGATTGCATACCACCTGAAATTAGAATTCGTTGTGTTATATTTGTTTATAGAAAATTAATTTTTATGTTTAACCCCTCCAGAGCACATTTTTTCTTCATGTGGTCGTAGATAAAGTTTTGTATGACACTTGTATCATAAATTAGTATATTACATAACGTGTGCGGAAAGTGACATTTTTCACACGATTGGGAAATATTGTAGCACGAGGCATAAGCCGAGTGCGACAATCAAACGAGTGTGAAAAATCACTTGCACGAGTAATGTACAGTATTTCAACATCTGACATATTAATACACAAAATGTTACAATTATTAAAGTCAACATAAATGATTTCAAAAAGTAACAATAACTATCATTAGTAACAAAAATTCAAGTAGTTATAGGTAGGTTATTATAATTATTAGTTGGTTGGATAAATATAGAAATTGGAAGTGAAATTATTATTGCTGCATTTTATATATGATAAATACCTTCCAAGTTGATTACATTTTCCGACAATCATAAATGTGGTGGTTTGGATCAGTTGGTACAGCATCGGACTTCTAACACAGGGTAGGTACTTGGGTTCGATCCACGC
This sequence comes from Galerucella tenella, assembly GCA_910591685.1. NCBI lineage: Eukaryota > Metazoa > Arthropoda > Insecta > Coleoptera > Chrysomelidae > Galerucella > Galerucella tenella. The sequence continues at coordinate 3,821 of CAJUYH010005207.1, forward strand.
CCACGTCTGAAAGTTTTTTCAATCAAGAAAATGAAAAAAATGTCACTTTTCGAATAGATCGCTTCAAATTTAGATATATAGGTGAATCTAATAAAAAATTATTTATGATACAAGTGCGTGAAGCTATACTTTTGCGCACGAGTTTCGAAAATGCAAGGAACGAGCGTAGCGAGTGCCTTTTTCGCAACGAGTGCCCAAAAGTACTTCACGCACAAGTGTCATACAAAAGTTTATCTACGAGCACATTAAGAAAAAATAAAAAAAATGTGCTCTGAGGGGGTTAAAAAACATAAAAATGAATTTTCTATAAACAAATATATACACAACGAATTCTAATTATTTAAATTCATATTTACAGTAAAATAAGGACAATTATTTAAATTACTAATTATAACATTGAGAAAATTTGTCTTTTTTTGAAGTAACAAATATTTTTCACTATGTCTGACACTTCTGTCAAATTTACTGTCAGCACAAAAGTTTATACAACAAACGACTAAATTCAAGGCAACTAGATAATCACGTAGCTAAAAAAGAGTGTTAAAATGAAAACCCCATTTAAAAAGCATTGTTCATTTACGCACGCTTTTGGGTGTTATAATGAAAGTCCCATATAAAAAGCATTGTTCATTTATGCACGCTTTTTAACGCACATAATGTTACCGTGAAAAACCGAAAGTAGGGAATGTCAACATTCGCCGGTAGATGTCGACAAATGTCAAATGCCTTGGTGAAAGTCCGAACATTTCTTAATTCTATTATACATTCAGACTTTCACCGGTATATGTCGACAAACACAAATGAGGTCCGGTGAACCTCGGACACTGCAGGTCGCGACAAGTTTTTAGACGGTTCCAGCCCCTTGTTTCAGTTAGCTTCGTCTTCGTCAGTCTAACGCAACGTTTGACAGCGCTACCTAACCTAATTTAATTTTCTTATTAGAAATTATAATTTGTATTCAATGGCTACTACAGTGAATCGTGATAAGTTTTTTGAAAAGTTACATGCCTTAATTGGAAGTAAACGAGAAGACAATCGTTTTTATTTTTCACAAGAAAAGTACTCTAAAATCGTTTCTGAAGTAATTTCTGCTAAAAGTAAGTGTAGTACACCTTTGGACTACAGACGTTTAAAACCTTTTGACATTTTAAAAGTTAGTGATGAAGAAAAGTTAATTGTGCCATTAAAACCAGGAGAAACAAATATCCAGTGTTATGTCACTAATGATAAGTTGTTTACAATACATTCTGAAACTCACATAAGAACAGGCCATGGAGGAAGAACACGAATGCTTATAGAATTGCAAGTTAGATACAAAAATATTACTTGTTAGATACAAAAATATTACCTATGAAGTTGTAATGTTGTATTTGAATTTGTGTAAACAATGTCAAATGAAACATCGTGCACCTAAAAAAGATATTGTTGTGAAACCAATGCAGAGTTCCGAATTGAACTCTAGATGTCAAGTCGACTTGATAGACTTGCAATCACACAGGGATGGCGATTACAAGTTTATAATGGTATATCAAGATCATTTAACCAAATTTGTCCAGTTACGACCTTTAAAAAGCAAGAGATCGGAAGAAGTAGCTTATCACCTTCTCCAAATTTTTTTAACATTTGGTGCTACCGCTATATTGCATTCGGATAATGTCAGAGAGTTCAGTAATCGAGTCATATCTGAACCATGCGCTATTTGGAAAGATGTTAAAATAGTACACGGAAAGCCCCGTCACAGTCAAACACAAGGCTCAGTTGAAAGAGCCAATCAGGACATACAAAATATGTTAACTGCTTGGATGCAAGACAATGATTCAAACAAGTGGTCAGAAGGTTCGCCGTTTGTCCAATTCGCCAAAAACACAACTTATCACGAAGGAATACGCCAGAGTCCTTATGAAGCCCTGTTTGGCGTTAAACCAAAAAGGGGTATAACATCGTCATCACTCCCTCGCGGGCAAATTTCAAACATTGAGACCGAAGAACAGCTAGAAGCTTATGTTAAAACAGACATGGATAATGAAAATACCACTGGAGCTGATCCGCAACCTGGCACGTCTTCATCTCAAAAGTACTGACTGATCCGCCACTTAGCACATCTTTATCTCAAGCACTGACTTATCCGCCACCTAACACATCTTCATCTCAAGCACTGACTGAACAACACGAGCTATTTTCTTTAAAAAGAGTAGCTGCAAAAGAGAATCTTCTACTTCAAGCAACAAAAATTTTGCGAACCTCGAAAAAAAAAGTTTCCTCCTGCCCAAATTGGTGATACCGTAAGAATTCAAGTCCCTGATGTCGACCGTGGTCGAACAGACCCTCGAAATGTGTTAGAGGTTGTTGTTGGAATAGAGGATTCAGACTTTTATAGATTAGCTAACAAAAATGGTACCTTGAAGCAGCTTTTCACCCGTAATCAGTTCGTAATTGGTAAAGAAAAGTTACTTTCCATGGACGAAGTTTCAACAAAAGAAATGTCGATAAGAGAAGCAGCTTCTGCTAATTCAAAAAGTGGAATGCAAGGCTATACACGTTGTAGCTGCAAAAGGAAGTGTTCCACGACTAAATGCAGCTGTAAAAGAAAGGAACTTTTGTGCAATTCGAAGTGCCACGGTAGTTTAAGTTGTTGCAATAAATAAGATATTGTTCTTATTTTTTATATTTCATTTTATATTTTTATGTTCTACTGTTTGTTTTGTGTTCAACAAAGTCCTCTTCCCATATTATTTTAATGAATAAAGACCTATGGATTTTTTTGTTTTTATTAAAAAAAAAATTCTTTTTAACATACACCATGGGTGCATCCTGAATGTCGACAATCGCCGGTGTTAGAAATGATGAAATTCCAACAATATTTCGGACATACGTCAAGCAACGTTGAGAATGTTGACATTCACCGGTGTATCTCGACATTCACCAGATTTCGGTATTTCACGGTAACATATGATGTATGATTCCACACTTTTTTTTTTGGTCCGTAAATGCCTAATTTTAAAGGTGATCGTAGATAAAAATTATATATTTGACAGCCTGACAGTGGTCAATCATAATAGTAGTTATATGGACAAATCAACTTAGGAAATACGCATTTGACATATACATAAATTTGCGGGGTAAAAAGTCTAGCATTTCAACATTCAATTTGACAGCTTTTTCATCCGTACACGTACGGATAAGTTTTTTTTCCGTACGAATATGAATAAAGGCCACTTTCCATAGAACTAGACAGTGCGATATATGTCACTTTCCTATATGATCGTAGGAATCGTAGGAAGTAGACTTTTCCGCACGTGTGAAAAGAGTCACTTATCCTCATTAGTGCGGAAAGTGAATTTGTTAAGTTGTTAGGGAGTATACTGACATTTGAATATTTAAAATATATATTTGTATAGTTGTAGTTTACCAAATGACTGAAAAATTAATAAATGTAATTTTTAATAAGAAAACGCATATCTTATTTTCTAATGGCACTGGTATAAGCCTCGTCAAATGATTGTCAAATAATAATATTTAATTTGTTGATATGTATTTAATAATAAATGATTCTTTATATTACCTTTCAAGTTTTTTCCGCATGCTAGTAGAAAAAATAATGTACCTAACACGTGCGTAAAGTGACTTTTTCGCACTAGTTAGATAAGCTACTATTTTGGAAAGTGTTTATGAACCATTTTTTTTGGCAAATAGTGGCTTCAATGGTGGCCTCAATTCAAAAGGTAAAGATAATGACCTGCTGTCAGTTTCAGTGTCATTCTGTCATTAAATTCTTCTTAATTTTGTGAGTGATAAGAGTATAAAATTTCAACATGATACATGAGAAAAATGAAGCAGCGGGTACTCCCCGATGCCTGAAGAGGGACGTTAAAAGTCCTCGTGCATACTTTGTTTTAAATGAAAAATGTTTGTTACAGATTTAGATCAGTACGAATTGGACGATTCGTATGCCTCCTTGTACCAACTAGTTGATTTTAAATTACTTGAAGAAAATGCAGCGCACAACATTTTCAAACGAGACACTTCTAATTCAACTAATCACGACTCAAATACAACGTTAGCTGAAAATGTTACCGGAAAACCAACAATGCTATATACAAAAAAGGTACGTTAAGAAATGATTTCTTTAAAATCATCCAAATTCAATAGTGTAAGTACAGATAACCTACTTATAGATGAGAAACTAACCCGTGGCGCCCTCTATTTGTACGGGTGGCGCCACCTTGACAGTCCCGTCAGCATAGAGATACTACATATAGAGGTAACAAGCCATAGGGAGTTGTGTATGTGGAAATGTCCATCTCAACTCTGGAGAGAGAGGAAGAGTCAAACGATCAGAGGTTTTTCTTTCTTTGTCTGTGTATATATAGCATACACGATATTAGAGAAAGACAGCCTATATACCTCCTACTTTCTATCTCTTTTACATGCTGACGGGTTCCGAGGTGGCTTGTTACCTCTATCTGTAGTATGTCTATGCCCGTCAGTAGCTGTAACACCTTTGAGATGGTTGTGATCTTCGCTAACATTCTGTAGTTTTATAGTTTTTGGCGGCATATTCAAAACTACTGTAATTTTACTTTTATTGCAAAATAGCATTTATGGTCCATTTTTTGATATTTTATTCAAAGTTACTCAACATTAGATTGATATTACAATAATAACAATCAAATAGTCAAGTTGAATCAAATGAATTGACTATAAAAACTTTTTTGACACTTGGTGCTTATTAATAATATTTTAAATAATGTTTTTTGCTCATAACTTCCAACTTAATCGATATTTTTTTAGGTACAAAAACTAGCTTTGTAGATTTTTTAAAGAGAAAAAAATCTACGTTTTTTCTGAAAAATTTAAGGAAATAGTTATTTTCCTAACAAGTGCGGAAAGTGAAAATGCAACAAAAAGCTAGAAAAAATGTAGATTTTATTTGATGGACTATTTATTCACCTGTTGTAACAATAGTTATAATAAATATAATAATATAATATAATAAATAGGTCAAAATTTGCATAATCTTACTTTCCCGCACTAGTGCGGGAAAGTGACACTTTCAAATCTAAAATGCGTGCGGAAAGTGGGTTAAAACGCAAGGTCGTAGAAAATAGTTATTTTCCTAACTAGTGCGGAAAGTGAAACTTTCCCGCACGCGACTGCAGTTGACCCGAACGACGCGAAGCGGAGTTCGGGCAAGCGGTCAAGGGCGGGAAAGACACTTTACGCATGAGTTAGGAACATTATTTTTTCTTCGACCGTACCTATATAAGTACAAAAAAGTATACCAACCCATTTTTCAAATGTTATTTTATTTCAACATACATAAACAAAACTTTAACCAAAAACTATTATTATTATTATAAATATTCATGAGGATGACATCGGTTGCAGGTCACATGAAGATGACGATCATGGTGACGGCAACGGTTTTAAGTCATTTGTAGACGAAAGAATTTTATTTGATATATTTTTCTTATATAAAGCCGGGTGGTTTGATAGTTGTTTTATACAACTACTTTGGAGAATGTACAGGGTTATATCAAAATATCTTCATTATTTTATATTTTCAAAAAATTAAAAATACAACAAAAAGCTAGAAAAGATGTAGATTTTATTTGATGAACTATTTCGTGAATATGCGTGTGGGAAAGTGGGTTAAAACGCACGGTCGTAGAAAAACAATTTATATGCACTGAAATCACACTTTTCTTACCTCGTTAAAAAATTTTCCACAACGACTTTAGAGATCGGGATGAGATGGATCTGCTGGGGGTTTCCCATGAATCAATTATATTGTTGTTAAGTTAAAACACAATATCTTGAAATAGATTATACCAGAAGTGTTAATTTTGTCTCAATTTATTTCCAGGTAGTATCGGTGCCTTTACAAAAAACCTTCGACAACGTAACTCTTTTAACTAAAAATTTAGGGGAAAACGGCACTGGTATTAGACGTAACATAACAACTAGTACTACTACTACCACTACTACACCAATACCATCTCGTTTAGATTTAAACGCCACAATTTTAAAAACAACTAACGTTACCGTAAATAAAAGTACAACGAACAAGACGAGCGATATCGAAGATGATGGTGACGATGATTTTATCGACAATTTTAAAATCCCCAGCGATTTGGATACTGAAGAGGGTAGTAAAAAGTTCAATGAATCTCTGACCAAGCACAATGTGACCAGTTCTAAAACGGTGAGTATGTTTTTTTGATTCGAGTATTCAATTCTAAAATAAGGATAGAAACAGCTGATTCCACAAGCAGCAGAAACTACAGATTTATTAAATGAATTGTGTTTTTTGTACATATTTTAATCATGAGTAACTGTACCGGGTGGCCAACTAAGAACGGCCGTCGGCCATATCTCAGGAGTGGCCTTGAGAAACGCCTGGAAATTATTTTCAGCATTGTAAATCCACCGCTAGAGGGCGTATTTGACAGTTAAAATTTTGAAGTGCAACATTTTTCAGAATTTACTCAATTAAGGAGCATATTAAATATTATAATCAGGTTCCTCGACAAATTCTGCATATTTTTAATGTGACAAGTTTAAGTCTATCTCTTCAAATAAGGGGTGGGGGAGAGTGGGAACCTTGTTACGATAAAACGCCTGTAATTCAGATTCTGCTTGACCGATTTTAATAAACTTGATGTTGTTTGAAAGAGCTTCTGTTTATCAATCGAAAATTTGTAAATATGAAGCAATCTGATTGATAACATAAATGCTAAAGGGCGCTGTTTTTTTTAATAGTGTGTTTTCTCGTAAAGATTTTAAATGGAAGCATACAAATTGAAGTGGGTGTTTAAAATGTAGACTGAATTAGTGATAAAACACTGCAAACCGCAAGGCGATATCTCTTTTCTATCCAAAGATATCGTAAGAAACAGGTAAATGGCGGGAATTGTTATTTCAACGTCTAGAAGGCTGGTTTGTGTTAACAGAAATTAATAAATTTAGCCTGAATGAAAAGATCTTACATTGATCTGCAGTAAATTAAACTGTTATCATACTAATGTTATGGTTGCCACTAGATTACCTAAATCTAATGCTGTCGCTACTAACAATGAGAACGAATTTCAAAATAATATGATAAAACGAACAATTGAAACCTTCAATAAATAACTGGGTACGTAATTAGTGCCGCCTAGATGTTCGAAATGTCGTCCATCATTTTCAATGCATGAAATCAATCGCTGACGGGTAGAGAAAACAGCAGCTTCAATTTCTGCCCTTGAAATAGTTCGTATTGTCTGTCGTATCCTTTCAACCATGTCAGCTCTTGTTGCGGGTCTATCGGCATAAACAAGATCTTCAACTCGTCCCCACAAATAAGAATCTAAACACGTTAGGTCTGGAGTCCTCGGTGTCCAAATAAATGAACTTCCAAATATCGGTTTTTATTGATATTTCATGCTTTTGAATTACTACACATCGCTTGAAAACAAATATAACATTCTTATATAATTGAAAAAATGTAGCACAACTTACTTCACTAGCCTTCTAGACGTTGGAAGATCAATCCCCGCCATTTACCTGTTTCTTAGGATATCTCAGGACAGAGATATCGCCTTGCGGTTTGCAGTGTTTTATTACTAATTCAGTCTACTTTTTAAAGACTTACTTTAATTTGTATGCTTCCATTTAAAATTATTACGAGAAAACAAAATATTAAAAAAAAATAAAACAGCGCCCTCTAGCATTCATGTTATTGATCACATTGCTTCATACTTACAAATTTTCGATTGTTCAACAAAAGCTCTTTCAAACAACATCAAGTTTATTAAAATCGGTAAAGCAGAACCGGAATTACATGCGTTTTGTCGTAACAAGGTTAGCACTCTCCCCACCCCTTATTTGAAGAGATAGACTTGAACTTGTCATATTAAAAGTATGCAGAATTTGTCGAGGAACCTGATTATGATATTTAATATGCTCCTTAATTAAGTAAATTTTGGAAAATTTTGCTTTTTAAAATGTCAAATACGCCCTCTGGCGGTAGACCTTGAATGCTGAAAATAATTTCCAGGCGTTTCTAGCGGCCACTTTTATCAAAAAGGTTTTTTTCCTGAACCTGTGCTATAATCCACTCCTGACGGCCGTTCTTAGTTGGCTACCCGGTACTTACTCCTATCTCGTATGGAGACCCCTATGGAGATTCACAATTACGTCATAAATATTCCAGTTCACGTAATAATAAATATTTTTATGGAGATTTCATAAACATATTCTTGCACTCATTTGCAAAGCAGCAAAGCACAAATTTTCATGTTTTTTGACGTATTTGTGGGTTTTAATATAATTGAGAAAATATTCGTACTCAGCATCCTTGAAAATATATAGTAATATGATTTTTAGCGACTAGAAATGATCACTTGATCACTTTTTTATGTTCCCAAGCGACTTTTTGTCGTGTGCCCCTCGCCTATAAGTATCAGAGCAACTCATTTGATGTGGGCATTAAAAAGAACGAAGCTTCTCAAAAAAGCCGAAGTATTTTCAGAAAGAACACTCCTGAAAAACAAACTTAAATTCTGCTTATTTTAAAGATCTCTTTCACCTTCTTCTTCGTATACCGTGAACTGTGCCATTTCACAAATTTTTTCACAAGTTTTTTATAAAATCTTCTTTCTGTAACTTTATACTAGTTAATTTTTGTTATTGCTTTGTTTGTTTAGGATCCCAATTACTTTTACAATACATCAATTTTGGACGATCCAAGTATCGGGCACTTCTATTGGGTTAACCTGTCCGATACGACCGACGTTAAAGTCAACGATCTTCTATCAAACTCGCATCGAAGAGCTGCGGTAAGTATTTGACATTTAAATTATTTTCATATACATTTTACGCGCGCTTCGATAACCAAGTTATCTTCTTCAGAGACAGAAGTATAAAAACGCGTGTAAGGTGTTGTTGTAGTGGTAGTCACAAGTTTTGTGCGTTTGCGTATTTGTTGTTCCAATATCAAGATAAGTTTGTCACTAATACTCTACCTATTACCTTTTTCAGACCGTCAAATTGTCGTTCAGCTTCCCATTTTACGGACATTTAATTAAAAACGTAACGATAGCCACTGGTGGTTTTCTTTACACCGGCGACTACGTTCACACGTGGTTAGCTGCAACACAATATATAGCCCCATTGATGGCCAATTTCGACACCAGCTTAACCAACACAAGTTTCATCAAATACTTCGATAACGGTACCGCTTTTACCGTCGAATGGGAAAAAGTTAATCTACAAGACAAACCAGAGGACGGCGAATTTACCTTCCAAGTAACTCTTTTTAGCAGCGGCGATATAGTTTTCGTCTATAAAAAGATACCATTGCTTGTCGATCAGATTCAAGAGTTGCACCACCCGGTGAAAGTGGGTCTATCCGATGCCTACATAATGGACCAAACTGTGTTCTGTAAGTACTTTTTATACACATTTAAACAATTTAAACATATTCTTTATACAGGGTGTCACATAGTTTTGGTTTTGGAAGATTGATCAAGCTGCTCTTTTTTCAACTATATAGTGATGTATGTATGTATGTATGTATGTATGTATGTATGTGTGTGTTTTGGGGTGACATTCACTGAGACCTAAAAGATCTATTGTGCCCCCTTACTTCTACTCAGTTTCTGAGGAGAGTCTCGGAAACTAGTAGTTCCTTTAGTCCTATTTCCCGGAGGAATTTTAGGATGTCTGCAGGCTTCAACTTAGGCAAATGTTCCTCTTCTATCCAGTAATCTCCTAGGTGCTGTGCTCTAGGATTCTGAAGTGCTGTGCAGTTGGAAAGTATGTGGATGGAGGTTTCTTCTCCCATTCCACAAAATCTGCATTCTTCTTCCTCCATTATTTTGAGCTTTTTCAGGTGCCCATTCAGGCGACAATGTCCTGTTAGGATCCCTGTTAAAACTCTTAGCGCAGTTTTACTTTGACCTATGCATTCTTTTGATCTCAACAGGTTGTAGTTACCCAGAAGAGTCTTTGATTGTATAAGCCCTACTAGATCTTTCCAATGGTCAGATCTTTATTTTGGGGGGTCTGGGACTAACAATGGCGGCCAGGTTATTTGGGTGGCCTAAATTTGAGGGGTCTTGGACGAACAATAGCGGTGGATTGAGTGACGTTTGACGTGACATATGACAGATGGCATACGAAAAGTGACAGACAGATGACAGGTGATATACAGATGACAGACATATGACAAGTGACAGAATAGAAAGTAAAAAGTTGTATGTACACATGGGCAGCTCTACTTCGCCCGTTCGGGGGTACATACAGTCTGATTTCTACAATTATCCGCTCGTGTCGTTATCGACTTCGAAGATCCAACGGCAGATGGATTTATGATTATGAACTGACATTGTCGGTGTACGATCAAAAACCAACGTAGATTTAAGTAAACATTATGTCGGAAGTCAGAATAATGCTGCTTGGATAGTTGTTCAAATATGAAGAAACGTATTTTTTTTTGTTAATTTTAATCCTTTATTTTGCAGTGGTTCGTCGAAAAACAATTTACGAATATGACAGAGTAAATTTTAACAAAACTTATATCAAAGACTGGACAACGATCGTATTAAAAGCCCTCCCGACATGTCTCGACGCCCACGACTGCAATTCATGCTTATCGAGAAAACTCGATTACCAGGTACGTAGTGTTGATACGATTTTTTCCACTAAAATTACATTTTATCAATTCAAATTTCAGTGTTTCTGGTGTCCGGCAATGAACAAATGTTCTCAAGGATACGATAGGCATCGACAAAATTGGATAGCCTATGGTTGTGATAATACTAGTATAAAGAACGTGTCAGTATGTTCGAATACCGCCGGATCTCAAACTAACAGTAATGCTTATATATTCAATCACGATATGAGTTCCATTAACGATGATCCGGATAAGATGGCTTTAGCTGGAAAAGTTGCCGTTAGTGGTACGAGAAACGATGTTGGCATGTCGGGTATTTTAGCCATAATTTTATTGATCGGAATGGTATCAGGATTGACGTTTTGGGTGTTCTACGCGTATAGAAACCCTCATACCACTAGCGGACAAATCTTAATTAGGGTAAGTTTATTCTATAATTATCGATTAAATGAATTTCTTAAATGATTTAAATATTTTCCATCATGTATTCAAGAACCTTGATTATTTTTCCAAAAAACATAGGTAAACTAAAATTGATGAATGCATTCGATAAAAAATTGTTTATAGAAAATTTGAAAAATAGAATTATTTTACAAATTAAATTCCTCCAGGTAATAGGGGACTATTAGTCTCTAAGACTTTTCCCCGGAACTGAGTTGAAGAAAGGGATAACAAAAGATCTATTAAGTCCCAGTGAATGTCACCACAATATACATAAAAACATTCAGCGTATTCTCCAGACTTAGGTACCTGCAACTATTTACTGTTTCTATTCCCAAAGAAATAGGCAGGCGGTAAGAGATTCGGGTATAAATTCCCTTTTTTATTTACTTTACGGGAAAATCAATCATATGAACACCAAAAAATAGGGCAGAAAGTATTGTTTTGTAGTCCAAGGGTGGAGTAGTATATTTTGTCACAAGGGCAGCAAGGCTTTATCAGCACAAGACTAAGCGTTTTCGATTATTCACTTTTGGCTGCTAGTGACTGAATTCCGTTCGTTTATTACCGGCCGTGACGCCTGTCTTACCTTTCCCTTGCCCCTCAAGCACATACTGAAAAGTATGAGCTCCAAGCCACGGATATTAAATATTTGACGTTTCACCGATTTGACGTTTATTTAAAGGTTAAGATTGTACTGATTACGATTGAAACCTTAGTAAAAATATCTAAATATGCAAAATTATATTATCAAAAACATTATAATTGAAATCTGTTCTTCTAACAACACAGGAAATTCATTGGCATTGGCACAGGACAAGTGATTTTTAGGATCCTAAAAAATCGTGTTCGTTTTGCTCAAAAGTCGTGACGACTCAGGCGTCACGCACAAGTGCTTGAAGCCCAAATAAACGAAAGCAACAACTATTAGATGCACGAGCGAGGGCAGCTGATGGTTGAGGGCTGCTAAAGTGTTTCCTGCATGTCTATCATTGTTCATATACCGAATAAATATAAACATAGTGAAATATAACAAAAAACTTGTATATTATCCGCTCTTGGGCTGCTAAACAATACTTACCGCCCCATTTTTGGTTTTCCGGTAAGGTAGGCGAAAAAATCCTTAGTGTCACGATTTTTGGAAGTTTTTCCTCTCATCTGTCATTTGAAAACTTTGACGTTTCACGTTCATTTTTTAATTAGTGTATAGTTCATTTACGATAAGTTTGCAATAACAAAACATGACAGATGTTGTACATCGTTACCACGTTGTAATTGTTTTTCCAGCAGTTGGCATAAAATTATGTTGATAAGTTGTTTATTGTATAAGATTCCATTCAACTCAAAAAGAAGGGCAGAAATTATAAAATTTTGATGAGTAAATACATAAATTTCAAGATGTCCAAGTTTGAAACCATAAGTTTAACTGAAAAATGTTATCTTCATGCACATGTTGAAAAGCATCGTTATTGCAGTATTAAATCTCTCACAGAATTAATAGTAACGTTATCTCTTTATCTTTCAAAATATGATATTAGGGATCTCCTTGCAACCACTTGATAAAGACTCATGCATTGGGACGCAGTGTTCGATACTCTCTTTTAAATAGTTATGATTAAATCTTACACAGTAAATAACTAACTATAAAATGCGAATGAAAGCCACAAACCAACACAAGGAATTCTGATAAAATTGTCTGATTTTGACAACATAAGTCTGGCAACCCCGGACATGGCAGCCAACTTTTGAACTGTAACTTCCCCCTTTATATGATTAATTATTCCATTCACACTTTGGATATTTAGATTTTGTTCAGTGGCTGCAATTGTTACTACAAATGTCAAAATTGCAAACTTATCGTAAATGAACCATATGTCTCAGATTTTTGGTAAGCGAAAAACAGTTGTGTGTCACACATGCACGAAACTCTTTAGTAGCTCTTAGCTGCCTTTGCATCTCGGGAATCCAAAGCTCATTTTCTGCTCTTGTGATGCCTCTGTTTTCAATGCCTTTAAAACACAAACTAACTGAAGGAAAATTTGACAATAGTGTATTAATACATGACACTTGGCGGATATGTTGCATTCGAAACTATTGCGCAGGAAATTTAAAAGGTCACTGACTTGTCAAACTCGAGTCGTAAATTTATCGAAATTCCAAAACTTTGTGGATATTTTCGCAAATATTGTATAATCTGTATTAATTTCAGTCCAATTAAAAAGTAAATCCACTTGATAACATGTAGGTTATTAGTTTATCACCAGAAAAATACAAATCCGGTACTTTTTAAACGATAATTTCCTTTCATATTTCCTCCCCGATTTTTAACCTTTCATCGAATTCAATTTATCTAATAACTTTTTATGATAAAATAAAAAATATACTCCCAATCTCATATCAACGTCTTAAAACTACCACTTAATTAGCTTTCCAGTATGTTATTTTTTTCAATAATTAGTTACCGAAATTAAAAACAATACTAGTCCAGTCAATTTCAGCATTTTCACTCCCTAAAGACATACAGGCCATCAAAGTACCCAACATCTAATGTGTAATTCGAGCAGAATGGTCTTTGCCGATCTCTATAACTGTTTATCTCAAGCGCAAGCTAGACTTCGTTACACGCAACTTTTTTGCGTAGAAATTTAAAATCGGTCTTGTTTATCTATGTCGCCTCGTAACTACCGTTTTTCTTGCCAAATCAAGTATTTTCATATACCACTGTCTATTGTAAGTAAAAATATCTCGAGGAGCTTCAAAGAAATCCAAAATATGTTTTATTTAAACTTCATATATTATGATAGATATATTTTCAATATTCTAATTTTGTGATAAACTACAAAATGTGAAAACGTTACGCTACTGATTTGAAGTCGATTATCAATTTTACAATACGGCGCTGGTTTTCATAAGTTCGCGCACACGTCTGCAACTTCAAGTGGGTTCTTTGTATGTGAAACGGAGTAGCACTTTCATCTCTTTATACCATCATACATATACAAATAGCTGTTTTAAGGTGGTTTCAGATGATATAAAATACAGGATATTCCAATTGGAATAAACATCTAATTATTGGACGTGAATTTTGGATTATTCTCAATCTCAACTTTATCTTTTGCCGGAAATCGCAATAATGCCTTCTTCACCCTCCAAATCACCTCTCCCACTTTGCAGCTGCTGCATTTATTTTTCCCTTGTTTGTAATAACCCCCTCTACAACTTCCACCAACTAAACTTTAGATAACAATTTTTTTTTCTCAGAAAAGTAGATTTCCTATTTTTTATTTCGATTTATTTTGTTTTAGTATCGTCCTAGCCAATGGGGATGGAGGAGAGGAGAAGCCAGATATACCGCCGCCACGATTCACATGTGATTAAATTTAAAACATAAATAGGTATTTTTATAATTATATAAATATATATATCAAACGAAATATATAAAAAGCAACCGGTGGTTCTCTATTGATAAAATAGATGAATAAATGAACGACATTTCAGAGAACCCTGCAATTTTTTTTCTTTCTAATGTTGTGCAACATGATTTTCTGTGATAATTAAGAAAATAATAAAAAAAAGGAGACAAGATTACCAGACAGCGGAATTTAATTGATTACTGAGAGAGACTATAGACTTAACTTTTTTGTCTCATAATTTCCAACAGCTACCACATTTTTGTATTTTAATGTGGGAAATTCCATTTCTAGGTTTCGTTGTAGAAATTTTTGGCTAGGCGATGTGAAACAGTACGAACAACAAGTGTGTTAGACCACCTGTAGAACAATGTTTGAATTCTGTCTAAATGATTGCTTTATAAATTGCATTAGTGGCTATTTTGCGCCTGAAAAATTTTTTCACCTATTCATCCGCTGTGGCTACAGGGAATGGAATTTTCGCATTTTGTACCACGGAATTTCATAGCAAATTTCACGCTCTATGATTTTTTATTTCTATACATAAGCACAATAAACTCAATACATTTCGAGTAAAATTCGAAAAATAAGCATATTCTTGGGTATTTTGGCTATAAAATGTTACTATACAACTAGCACAGCGTAAAAACCGATGGAAGCAACGGATTATCATTTAACATGATTTTTTTGATGGATTCCAGCAAAAATCTTGCTTTGTAGAGCTCTCACATCCACCTTTAATGCTACCCCGACTGGACTTGTGTGACAAGCAGTACCTACTTGTACAAGAGATTGTTTGACAAGTGTGATACGGCAAAAGTATGTTCGACCATTTAAAGGAATTTTCAAAAAACGTAATAGAAGGATGCTTTAAAGTGTGCTGGGCGATTTTTGAAAGGTGTGCTATGCGTTTAAGATTGTGTGTTAGGTGATGCGTGATGAATGTTCAAAACGTGTGAGGTGAAAGTATGTCAGGCGAACCGTAAAAGAATGCTTGAAATAGTTCGTAAACGACGTTTAAGACAATGTATATTGAATCCTTAACTGATCTGTACGAAGAGATAGGAATATGTTGAGCGAAGTATTAAGTATAGGGCATAAAATTAAACTCGCACACTTTTTTAAAGCATTGAATCACCAAGACGATTAAAACTTGATGTTTTGTGGCTTGTAATGCTAATTTAAACGTACGGAAAAATCATACGTCCATATCTCGATAGTATCACGAAGAAATGTCGAGAAACAGGTGTCCAAGTTGGGATTTGAACCCTTATATCAACAACATGAACCGATGCAAGAAATAATGGTAATAATTGCCGAATACAATAAGATCTCTGTCTGCCGAATAATTTGTTACACTTCAAACCTATTGCTGTGGAACCATTAAACTTCAAAATAATATTGCTGCGTAAAGTATAGATAAAAATATAATTATTCACAAAAATTACTACACATTACACAATAATTATTATAAAGCACGCTAGATACAGAGAGAGAGCTAAGATACCGCACTTTTCTGCTTTGTAAGCTCGTTAGAAAGAGACTTGAAATCTTAGAACATAAAACAGACAGGAAGAAGTCTTGTATACTCATTAGCTGTATAAGAAAATGCAACGGAATTATGACTCATAATTATGACTCATTTGTGAAGTTGACTTTTACTGACGTAGATTGTAGGCACGTTTTTTTACATCATTTATTCACCATTGGTTGAATGACGTCAGTCTCCGCTGCAACTGTTGGAGTCATCAGTGGCACATAAAAAACGCAGTTGTTATTTAAATCATATCTGACCACTGACAATCTATTTCTAAGTTGATTGTTGTTATTAGCAGTTCATCTGATAGTTCACTTGAAATTTTTTCAATTTCTGACGCTGTTAATAGCGCCGTCAATACCTTATTACCACATTTATTTCTATTAATTCGTCCATTTCTTCGACTGCTTCAAAAAATCGTTAGTTTTTTAGGTTAAGCTGTCATTTTGTGAACCACCAAAGTTATCCACCACCTCGATACAACGGTGGAGTGGTTTGCAATTTTGGTTGATGCAACAGTTATAAATCAACGTGTCATTTCTTCAATCTACAATCCACCAATGAATATAAAAACGCAGTTGGTCGATTGGTGTATCTACCGGTGAATAAAACAACATGCCTTGTTTATGAATAAGCTGCAATTTTAAAATTTCACATATCCCATACCCTATACAAATAGTACGCCACTGTCAAAACGGAAACGACTATTCGCCATATGCAACCTCCTATTTGAACGCAAACTTATTTGGTAAATGCTCCTTCCTGACTGTTTTATGTTCTAAGCCTGAAATACTGCACTTTTTACAGATGTTCGTCTTTGCGTGAGAAACTTGAAAGTGTGCTAGAAATTGAAGAGCACAATTTTGTTTGTTTGCAAGGTGTAATGTTTTTGGCTTTGGTTCTAAGACTGTTTTGTTATTAAAAGGGCAAATGGGTAACTTGGGATAGGCCGATCCCATGCGGGGAAAAGCAAAGGGTCAATCTAAAAACCCACCTCTGTTGTTGGATTGTTTTCCAACTCATATCGATCATGCTTTCCATTTACTGCTACTTATTAATGCTTTATAGTTTCTTTTACCGATTTATGTTACCTCTGATAATTTTAAGACTCGTTTTACTACCGTGTAGTGCTTTGTAGTATCCGTTACTGCTGCTTGTTACTGCTAGCTACTGTCTGTAGTGAAATATCTCTCGCTCGGTAATCAATTAGCTTTTTGTATTGGGTGTCTGTCAATATTCAAAGTGGCCTTTTTGTAGTTGTGTCTTAGAAAAATATTTTTCTATACATTTAGTTTAAAAAAAATTGTTTTTATCGTTTCAACTAATGTATATATAGATTTGACTGTTTTATGTTTTATAGTTGTATATTGTACTCACTTTCTACTACAAGAAATAGGAATGTCTTCTTCTCTACACTCGAACTTTTTTTTATACCAGACAAGTGTAGAGATGATTATTTCAGTTAATGTAAGTCTAAGGGTGAAATTCATAGTCGACACTTGAGGGTCACTCCTAATCAAACTCAACTTAGTTTGAGTTTAGCTCGAGGCGACTTTTCATATCCACAGTCATTACTCAAGTAATACTTCAATTTGAGTGAAGAAAGTTTGGCATCAATGTTATTATTGGTTGCGTTTGATTAACAATTGTGATTTATGAACGTCCTTTAACGTTCATCTGACATCTGTTGCATTGCATTCATATTCGAATTTGTGTTCAGTTCGTGTATTAGCCCTCTGCTAATATTTTATTCTCAGTTTAGTTCTTTACTGTTCATATATATTTCTTATTTGCTGCGTAAGTTTATTTTTCAAGCTAGTTATTCAATAGATCATTTTATATCCTTATTTTCAATTTTTATAGTAGATAATATTTCATTAAAGCTCATTATTTCTCAGGAAAATAGAAAACAAAAGAGAACTCTTTTGGTCTAGCGAAAAACTAGCTGATTCATGAATATTCTTTTATAGAAATTTAAAAAACGGATTGAGCTAGCTTAGCTGAAAAGGAAAAGGCATGGGTGTCATTGGTGCACGAGTTTAATTCAAGCGGAGAGCATTGTTTCGTCTAAAAAATTAATTAATTTAATAATTTTGCTTTTTACTGCACCAATGTGATTACTAACCTAGGTGAACGATAAACGTAAGCATGATCATCATCTTTATAGTTCACAAAATCGATAAAATCATCCATTATACTAATTTCCTTGAAATATTTGAATCTATAACAGACAGATAACAACCAAACAAAATTTTGATATCGTAAAATGACAGTGTAAGGTACAAACGTGGTTTATAGGTTAGAAATCTTCACTCAAGGGAGCTGGAATCTGTACTCATATTTCACTCAAGTTAGACTCAGATTCAACCTCACTTTTTGCCTGTTAAGTGTCTCTGCATACAATAAGGATGAGTGACCCTCAAGTGTCGACTATGAATTTCACCCTAAGTATCTAGCAGCTAAGTGTAGTTGATTAATTAGGTATAAGTTTTAACATCATAATACATCATTTACCAAAAATTATCGTTTGATAGTCAGGATCGACAAAACTCTTTCGATGGCTTTTACTTCGGACTGAATCTATTCGAGTAATTGATACTTTAAGTTATCGCTACTCCAATACGTTGGTCTTCTTTACCCTGCCATTTACCAAACATGATTTTTATTATAAATCAATAATTTTTAAAAAGACCAAGACTCGGATGGATAACTCATTTTTCATTTATAAAAAAATAAATACATCAACGAGTGACATGGCGCCACTGTTACTAGCGAAGCAAAGTACATGCTTTATTTCCAGTTATTTCAGTATTTCCATTACTTGTAAAGAACGTTATTAAGAGCACCTAACAATTCACTGGTTACATTTTTCACTGTTTACTGTGATATATCTATGTCAAAATTATTGGCGGCTCTTGGAAAAAATGAGAGGTTGCCTGAAAACAAACACATTTACAAGCCATAGCTGCTTTGAAAATATCGTGAACTTGACTGTAAATTCAACTAGGTCTAGACTGGTAAAAAACTGAGGAGAATCCCTTAACAGGCTACAAAATGTTTCTAATATGGGTATATAGGGGTAATATGAGAATATTGCAGGTAATGAAATGGCGGACCAGTTAGCTAAAGAAGGTTCTAAAGGAGACTTCTTAGATCCGGAATCGTTTTTTGGAATCACAAAGGATTACATAAGATTAGAAATCGAAAACTGGCTTGATAAGGAATACCAACTCAAACGGAGGTTGTTACAAGGACATCTCCACTTACTTAACCCTCCGGTAGTCGCGCCAACTTTTCTTTCAAGTTTAGTCGCGCCGGTGTCTGAGACCAGGTGGGAAAAAAATATTAAATGATTTTTTAAATTTTTTTATTTTGTAAGAATACGGTAATATAATGAAAAATACACAGTTTCAGTGAATTTTTTTTATTAAAACTCATTTAACAAATGCTTAACATTGGTTTGAAAAAAAAAAAAAAAAAAAACATACATAACTAAAAAAAATGGCACATTCTATTGAGATCAGCAAAATTTAAAAACGGTAACTAAAAGTATAGTGAACATATTATAGCAAAAAACCTAGAGCCAACTATTGTTACTGTCTTTTTTAAATTTCCCAAGAAATTAAAAAAAGAATGAATAATATACCACAAGGAACATACAGAAGATATTGTTACTGTGCTGCCCTGCAGTTCTGACAAACACATATAATATGATCTAAACACAAATAGGTACTGCACTTATAGCAATAAGATCTTGTTATTCTATTTTTCCTCCATCCACAGGGGGCACATCTTCCAGGTGGTAACTGTCTATCTTGAAGGTCTCGTTCTTCTGTGTTAGTAACTTCCAAAAGTCTGCTCTTTAGTGTCCTTGGAAGATTGGTAAGAGTGCTCTCCGTTTCAACTGAGGCTGGATCAGTTGCTATTTCTCGTTTGCTATTTCTCTCAAAAAATTTCGCCGACTTAAATTTTTTTCATTGGGATTGTTAGCCTTGTATATAACCTGACTATTGATTCCTGCAACATTCAACATGGTGTAAAATATCACCATGGGACATCTTCTACTATTACGGGAGCAATCATATGAAGCACACAACTGATCGACAACGTCGACACCCACTTTTGTCTCATTATACAGGGTGATTCATTACTAATTGGAAATAATTTAATAGTAGAATCCTGACTTCAAATTATGAAGATTTAACCCAAAACACCTAAATAAAATGTA
>CAJUYH010005208.1:0-23974 GCA_910591685.1 Galerucella tenella
CAATTTTACGAGAGGTATCTACATGCAAACGTTGTAGGTGTCATTTGAAAACACCCTGTATTTTTCATGGGTCGAAAGTACCCAAATTTGAGATTTTTCGAACCTTAAAAAATTCATATCTTTGGAAATATCAACTTTATCGTGAAAAGTCATGGGACCTTTTTTATTGGTATTTCAATAAAGAATATAAAAAAAATTTGTCCGGTTGAAAAATAACAATTCCTTGCAATTGTTTGAACAATTTCGGTTTTAACAATATGGCACCGGGTTGTCCCATGGCAACATGCATTTATATCATCAGTGAGGCAATTTGAAGAGGATCGCATAAAAAAATTGAGGTGGAATAGTTTTCGGTACTCATGCGCCGATTCCTCCTAGACTAATTGGAAAAGAGGCTACAAATGGACTCTGTTTATGTGCATTTTTCGAAGGAATTCGACAGAGTAAGCCAGAAGCTAGCAATACTTATCGCCCTTGGTGTTGATTTCCTTTTATTTGACTGAATATCTCAATATGGAAATGCTGTTTCGAATTGCATTAAAGTCTCATGTGGTGTTCCTCAAGGATCACATATTGGCCCATAATGTTTGCTGATAATCTTAAGTTATTTACTCCGAAACATGTTTATGACATTTAATATTAAATTCAGCAGGGAGGTCCGAGGTTACAATGGTCTCCTACTGCACAACAAGGAAATGCAGTACCACAAAGACAGTTTATTCAGCTAGACGCCAGAACTCATCAAGAATTGCAAAAGATGCCACCAGAACAACAAGCCATTTTTGTGGCGAAAATACAGCGCCAGAGACAGCTATTAAAGCAAGTCCAACAGAGGGGCGGTAGCCATATTTTAATAAGAGGCAAGTTTATTTTTATAAACACTTCAATTTGTTTAAATCTTCAATATATTGTTGTTGTATTTTAGGTAGTGTTCCGCCTGGATTAACAACTCAACAACAGGTACAATGGTTGCAACAACAAGCCAAACAACAAGGAATCGTTCTTCCACCTAATATACAACAACAAAATATCACTCCGGGTACTTTGACACAACCCACTCTTGCCCAAAATATGCAACATGCACCTGGCTTGAGTCCCATAAACCAGAATGCTGGACAGTTCACAGATCAGAATCAACAGCAACAGATCCAACTGAGACAGTTCAGATTACAACAGCTTCAGCTGCAAAGGGAACAAGCACAGAAAAATCATTTGGCACAGCAGCAAGGTAAAGTAGTAAAGTAATATTGAAATATGACTCTGACTGTGCAACATCATTTTTTATCGTTCTACAGGGGCAATTCAACAACCTGCAGTCGTACGTCCAATTGGGCAGCCTCCTCTTGCAGATTCAACAACAAATTTGCCTCACGTACAAGAAGGCAGCATCCAAAGTCCTCTAGTAGTTAACGCTAAAACTAAAACGGCCCTTGCTAATATGTTGAGTATAAAATTGCAAAGTGGTGGATCATCAGTTGGTGTTCAGAGAACTGATACTATACAAGAACCTTCTGCGGCAGGTACTTTAAGGTAAATATTATGGTATTTTAATGTGTTCTTTGATCCTTTATTTTTCTGATAATGTACTCAATATACTTCAGTTTAACGTTATATTTTTATATACAGAGTTCGGCAAAAGTCCGGTACCGGACAAATATATCGAAGAAAATATAAATTTTTCGGAAAATATTTTTGTACCACAAAAAGTTTATTACTTTTAGTTGTTTGTTGTTAGTTCCGTTTTTATTCATGTTGTATTTTAATGTTCTAAATAATAATAATTGAACCAATCAACATAACACTCTTATTGTGTGAAACTTTTTTGTTATTTCATAAAATGTCTCTAAGTGTATAGTCATTTTTCTGTGAGAGTGGCTATATATTTTTAACCACTCGGTATAGGATAGCAAAACCCTATATTTCCTGGTGGCTTAAAACGTGATCTATTTAGTTTCTTACAACAACTATGCCAAGATGGAATCCAGTGAAGTGCACGTTCCAGGAACGGTTTTTATTGGGATAGCGCTTTTTTTGCTTATTTTGGAAATGTTTTTTTTTTTGGCTTTTTTTTTGGCTTTTTTGGAAATGTTAATAAAACGCATTTGCTGTTACTTTTTTGTGTATGATTATTTTTGTTTTCAAAATATGTATGACTCGGTTTGGTGATTTTGTGTATTGAAGTGTGTATCGATTAACAACTATTCCAATGATAAATCATATGAAAACCTGGATAAAAACTTATGATGCTATCCTGATAACGCAGGTAATTGATTATTGGAAATTTCTCTTTCTAACGTAACCAAATTTGACTACATTCGGCTGAAATACTAGCTACACATTTATCTGCATTTAGTTGTATTAAAGCACTTTCTTTGATTTTCCGTCTTTTATTATTGGGCTCTTTCAATATTATTTTTGTCGAATCCCATTGAATTTTATGCCCCTCTTCCCAAGCATGCATACAAATACCTGACTTAAAGATCTCCCTATCTTTGATATATTTTTTATGTTCACTTATTCGGACTTTTAATGGTCTAGATTTCTAGATGTTCCACCTAAATAGAATTTGTCGCATTCACAAGATATCTGATATATGCAATTTTTTGAAGATTGTTCTTCATTTTTTGATTTTGTTTTTGTTAGTATAGATCTAATAATGAAACTGAAAATTCTGAACAACCTGTAAAGAGATATTTAGTACTTAATCGTTGAATACATTTAACGAATGTCCAACTATTTAGATGTAAAAGAAAATTTTATGGGATTTGTTACCTCAATGAGTTATTAATTTTTTTCGAAATGTTCACATTTTTAAAAAAAGTCAGCATAACTCGGAACCCTCTGTATTTAGGTATAGGGAACCATTATGAAGGAGTATCATATTTTTCAGGGGCAATCAGAAAATACGCCACACTTTATTGGAACACTATGTATATTTCAAAATATTTTCAAATTATAGTTTAAGTTGGAGTAAATTTTGTGGTGTGAAATCATTTTTCACAAAATTTATATTTTCTTCGATATTTGTCCGGTCCCGGACTTTTGCCAAACTCTGTATAAAGTGAAGTGTAGATATTCTAAATAAATCTAAACTAAACGTTTTTTAAATTTTTTGTGATAAACTAAAGCCTTCAGTTAACCTAGAGTTCCTTCAGGAAATAGGTTTAACGAAACTGCTAGTTCCTGAGAATTTCCTAAGTAGAAGAAAAGAGACACAATAGATCTTTTGGGTCTGAGTGTACGTTTCTCATTAAATGTTCCATTCCATATGTTCAGATTTTGTTGTATAAGAATTGATACATATTTGTGTTTGATGTTAGATTAATGACGGCCCAGCATAATGCCGCTATTAATTCAAAACCTCAAGAAATCATAGCGTTACAACGGAGAACGATCAGTGGTCCAAATGGGGAAATAATAAAACCTCCTGGTGCTCAGCTTCTACCATCTACACCTACCACTGAGCCACCCAAGCTGCAGTATAATTGTCCGAAACCAACACTTACACCACTACAGCACCGACCTGGTCCATTTTATGGACATAATCCAAATCTCAAATGTAAGTAATATGCATGTAAACTGTTAATTAATACCAATTTTTTGTCATTTTTCTCAATTTTATTATATCCTGTTGTGTCTTATCTATACCTATCTGTCTTCTTTAACAGCATCTATCCATTTATTCATAAGCTGTCCTCTTTTTTCTTACCCAAAAAGAATCCTCTTCACACATCTGTAATCGATCCTACATTCATGGTCTAACCATCGAAGCAGTTGAGGTTGAATTTTACTCGTAATGCATGTCTCGGATTTCTTTGTTCGCTCTTCTTCTCCACTACCTCTTATCTTCAATTCCTCCGTAAATTTATCTGAAAATCTTTTTTTCTCATCTCTCTACTTTACTTTTATTCTTTTTATTCAATATCCAAGCTTCATATTGTTCATTTTTATGAATATTTTTTATCTAACATCGTGAAACTTTTGGCTAATTCTTTTATTTTCTTACTGTTTTTAGTGCCGCCTGATTTGTTCCTGTTGGGTTGCGTATTTGTTGTAGTCGAGCTGGAAGATTTCCTGGAAGAAAAAATACCAGGTTGGCAGGAAAAAATTGCGAAACACGGAGGTGAGTAAATAAATAGCAAAAGGACAAAGAGCGTTCACTAAGAAGTAACAACTACTTCCCTAGATATAGTTTATTTACGATAAAAAGACGATGACACTGCAAAACAAAATAATGTGATGTTGCCAAGCAGTAGTTTTTTTCTTTACTTAACGAAAACTAGAAAAGCCAATCTGATGTTAGATTGACATTTACATTTAAATAATAAAATATATTAACTACAATAATAATAATAATGAATACAAATAGCGAATACTATTACTTACGTCACTTACAGCATTAAGCGGGAGAAGCGGGTCCCCATTTCGGTATTCTCGTTCAATATAGCTTAACAATAAATATGACATCTACTGTTCAGCTGTGTTGAAGTTTAATTATTTTTATGTAGCCTATCTGGCTTAAGGCGAAATGCTTTCGGCCAACTTAACTTGTTTAAAATCATGTGTCAATGCCATACTAAAAATAAATGTCAGAGAATATAATTTCATAAGATTCTTTTATTCTGTCTGGTCTGTCGTATTGAATAGAAGAATTAGTCAGTTATGAACATTTAATAGTCAGTCGGTATTGCTTATACTAGGAAAGGTATGTCATGTATTTTATTAAGTATTTTAGGTGCCCGGAGAATTATTCTCGATACTTTGTTTTAGGCGCCTTTCATACTTCAAGATTGTATATACATATTATTTATGTTTAACGTTGTAATACATATTACATCCTATTGAATCATTAGTTCTGTTTACTTGCTTGCATCCACCCCACAAGATAAAATTACAACAAGCTGCTTCAGCATTTTATTAACTACATACTGCAGATTTGCCTAAATAATTAGTTATCAAAATAACTTTTTTTTAAAGAAACAATGAATTTAAAAGCACCAAAAATCTTGCAAATATTAGACGATGATCGAATGTCAATAAACGTCAAAACAAACTGGAGAATTTTACCAGTTGATCTTACAACGTCTTGAAGTTTTGCCAACCCGTTAACTGTAAATTGCCCTGGCTGTTGATGATAAATTGTATTTACGGTTGGTAAACTAATATTTATTTTGATGAGCAGGAAAGTAACTAAAAATGACATCATCGTTTCTTTATCGTAAAAATCCTATATCTGACAATTTATTTGCAGAGAACTGTGAATAAAGTAAATAAAATAATTGTACTTTAAAAAACAGTTTGAATAATGAATTCAAACTGATGGTAGTTAATTTAATTCACATATAGCAATCAGAACATTAATTATAACCTTTTTTATAATAAAGGTGAAGTGGAAAAACAATACTGCAGCAGAGTAACTCACGTTCTTTGCGAGACCCAGCGCCACGGCGTGGTGATGCAAGCGCTTCGAGATTGTAAAAGATGCGTTACAATTATTTGGTTGAGTGACGTGATGCAGAGAAAACAAGTATTACCACCATGGACAGCGTTACATCTGCCGAATATTTATTTGGATACCACTCCGGCGGCCAAACATCTAATTTCCATCAGTGGCTTCGAAGGGAACGACAGGGCTAGAGTTAAACAAATGATTAATTATACAGGAGCAAAGGTAACATTTTTAAAATTATTTTCTCTCAGTAAAAGCTAATAGGATATGGATCAAAATAAAGAATAAAGAAAAAAACAAATTTTATTATCGTTATATTTGTAGAGTTCGTTTCATGAATAAAGAACCCACGTGAAGTTGCAGTCGTATGTGCGAAGTTGTCATAACCAGCGCCATATTGTAAAATTGACATTCGACTTCAAATCAGTAGCGTAACGTTTTCACATTTTGTAGGTTAACTAGCAACTAACATGTAAGGTGAATTCATGCAACATAAACTAAACTAAAACTCATTTAAGATTAAAATTAAATTATTCAAACTAAGAATAGTCAGCTGCTTATGCAACATAAATTGAGAAATTAATAAATCAACCGGACATGCGCAGTATTTTCAATCATTCGTCAAATCTTCCAATTGGGAAAAGTCGAGGGAAAAGTAGAATTCGATAGATGGCGCTCTGAAATGTCAATGTCATCTTAGCAACGAGTAAAACAAATCAGCTGCCGTATAAGCCCTTTGATATTTAAGTAGTTTTATTTGCTGTTTTAGTTATTTTCAGTGTGTGTTGTAAAACTTATGCTTTTTCTTTGATTGTGCTTTAGTATTTTGTGTTGTTAAACTAAATTTTGACTCCTAATATTTTTATTTTTGGGGTAATAGGTATGATTGATATTTGTGAAAAGTACAACCACCTTTAGGTCTGATTTCGTGTTTTTATTTTATTTTTGATATAGTCATATCCACAAGAGTTGCAGAGAAGGTACATCTGTATTGAGTAATATTTTAAATCTTTAATACCGACTTATTTTCTCTTTGATCTGCAATGAAAACAAAAAATAGAGTAACATAATCTTTTCCATAATATCTCTGATTATATAAGAATATCACCTCACATTACAGTTGAGTTAAAAAGAAAAACACAGTATTAAACTTGTCTCTGGCACAAAATTAAACAAATACAATAGGAATTTACGGTAATTACGTTGACTTGCATATAATACAAAAACAATGCAAAACGAACTATTTTACTTGCGACAGTTACTACTTTTTCCGCCAGAGGTATAATTGAATTCTACTCCGCCCAATAGGTAGTAATCGAGATGTCAGATAGCTGAAGATAAATATTAAAAGTAAACCAACTTGTTATAAACTATGAAAATATCTTCAAACATGTAATACAAGTTCATATAAACAATAACTTTACACAAATCACCAGTAGGTAATCTGTGGTCATGGCTTGACGCATGCGTTGTGTTGAATTCATGGAAGAAATTAGTTTCTTAGTTGAAAGTTGGCCATCTTTTTTAGTTTTAATTTAAATCTTAACTTTTTAGTTTCTTGCTTGAACATCTACATTACATTCCATGGTTTTATATTCTTAGTTTTAGTTTTAAATAAATTTTAGTTTTAATTTTTTCTTGCATTAATCCACCTTTAGAATGTTTTGTGTTTTAACTATGAGAGGAGGACCCCCGCATGTTGAGGTGCGCATGCGTCAATGCAGCCTTTAACCTTCTATTTGATGTGACTGAATGTGAGAGGATTAGCCCAGTCGGTAGGATACTGAGCTCACAACCCAGAGGTCCTAGGTTCGAAACCCGGTTTGTACCTGGGTTTTTTTTTTAGTTTTCTATTTCTTATTTTCTGATATTTTTATACATAGTTACACTTTGATCTGTCAGTTGGCCGGGAAGCGATAAATATCCATTTTCCCTTCCCCTGTTAGGACACACGAAATCTGTCATTTTAATAGTGGGGAGTTAAATAACTCGGTCTCCATTTAAACGCGCTTCAAAAGCACAACCTCTAATGTCAATAATAACATGGCCGTTGGCATGAAACATAAACAAAAACCATTTTAGTTTCTGCCCAAGACAGCTGGCAAACTTCACTCAGCTGCTTCTTATGTGAAACGGAGTCTACATTTTTCTTTTAACTTGATGGTTGTAAGTTGTAATATTTTTAGGCTACATCATACTTTTCTAAACATAATACTCTGTTGATATCCGCCAAAGCTGATGGTAAAAAATGTGTATACGCTAAGAAGTGGCAGATTCCGGTGGTCAATGTTCAGTGGTTGACGGATATAATGCTGGGACATTTTACTGCTTTAAATCAATTAGAACATCAGGTGTATCAGCAGTTTCCCAATCCGCCGAATTTCAGTTTTGATCCGAAATTGGTGCCTAATCTAATGGGTAAGAAAAGCTTTGATTTTTTAACTAATTGTATTTACAATGAATTTCTTAAACTATCAATTATAATAGGTTATCTTTATCAGTTTCAACTTGATCAAAATAGGTGGAAATTTTTATAGTCCAGTCGGGTTAGCCTTAAAGGTGGATGTAAGAGTAGGCGAGATTTATGATGGAATCTTGAAAAAAATCATGGTTGATGATAATCAACTGCTTCCACCGGTTTTTAGGCTGTGCTAATTGCACAATAACAGTTTATAGCCAAAACAACCAAAAATGGGCCTGATTTTCGACATGTTTTCTAATTTTACTCGAAAAGTATTGAGTTTATCGTGCATATTTATGGATACAAAGTTATAAAGCGTGAAATTTGCTATAAAATTCCTTAGTTCAAAATGTAAAAATTCCTATCCTTGCAGCCACAGCGGATGAATGAGTAAAAAAAAATTTGAAAAAACAGCTGTTTTCAGACGCAAAATACAATTTATAAAGCAATGTAAATCATTATTTTTTCTCATGAAACTTTATTTATTCACGATATCGATATCTTATTTAGTTAGATTAGATTAGATTAAAATTGGAGTGGCTCTTTGTCCTATCCCACTGCGACCTTTGCAGATCTATTGTGGTCCTCCCTATATTAGAGCTCGATATCCAGCTTTATTCTTTTTATTAGACTTAATAGCCTGGTTACCGCCTCCTTTGCGTAGCTCTCTGCCTTCGGTTTTTCTTCCCCGAATAAGTGAAACCGCAACCTTGCTAGGCCTTCACACTCACAAAGTACGTGCTCCGCGGTTTCTTCTTCTTCCTGGCAGAACCTGCATAGGCTGTCTTCTGCTAGTCCAATTGTGTGCATATGTTTCCTTAGCCTACAGTGCCCTGTGAGCATTCCCACTATTATCCTCGTCGTTTCTCGACTTTGGCGTAGTAGGTCGTGTGACAGTTTGGCCGAAGGGCTTTTAAGGAATAGTTTAGCGTGTCTTTGTCCTGGGGTTCCATACCACCAGTTCAACGCCTGGTTGTTTATCCATTTGTGGATGCTTCCTTTACTTAGGCATTTGGCAATTCCACAGGAAGGTTCTGGCCCTATCATGACCTCCGCTGCTCCCTGCTTGGCTAATTCATCGGCCTTTTCATTGCCTTTTATTCCTTGGTGGCCTGGTACCCAGGCTAGGGTTACTTTATTATGACTACCTAGTCTGTTGAGGGCCTTGCGACATTCCCACACCAGATTCGATGTTATCTTATATGAGCGTATCGCCTTTAGTGCTGCTTGGCTGTCAGAGTAGATGACGATTCTTTGGTTATTCACCTCCCGTCTTATCAACTCTTCTGCACAGCATTGCACCGCTATTACCTCTGCCTGAAAGACAGTGGCATGTTTCCCTAGGCTTAGAGAGATCGCTATCTTCTCCTGTACCCCGTATATTCCGGCTCCTACTCCAGAGTCTGTTTTAGAGCCATCAGTGTACCAGTTGAGATTCGCCATTATGGGAGGCCCTGCTTCCCAGTCCTTTCTCTCTGGAATTACGATTGTATATTCGTTTTTAAAACTATATTGTGGGGCAATCTGATCCTTTGGCATTCCCAGTATTGGATCTGCCTTTATTCCATCATATAGTTCTTTGTAGACCTTACCGTGTTCTTGGCTTATCGGATAAGATCCCTGTGATAATCTGTGGCTAACAGATCTTGCATTTCCTTGAATAAGTATATGCAGTGGTGGTAGGTTTAGTATCACCTCCAGAGCCGCTGTCGGAGTCGTCTTCATGGCCCCTGTGATACTCAAGCAGGCCTGCCTTTGAATACCACTTAGCTGCCTTTGCGCTCCGATCTGCAGTGTCCTGGGCCACCAAACAATTGATCCATAGGTTATCATTGGCCTCACAACCTGTGTATATAACCATTTGGTCATGCTAGGATTTAATCCCCAATTCTTTCCACACATTTGCCTGCATCTTCCAAGAGCGATTCTGGCCTTATGTGCGGTTTTTTCAATGTGGGAGTTCCAATTGAGCTTCTGGTCAAATATTACCCCTAGGTATTTAACTTCATTCGCAAATGGAACCTCCACTCCGTTGATTTGCGGCTTTTGTAGTCCTTGCAATTTTCTCTTTTTTGTAAACGGTACCAGTGTAGTTTTGTAGGGGTTCACTGCTAGTTCCTCCTCCCTACACCAGACACTCACTATATCAAGCGCTATTTGGGTGCGCTCCGATACTGTGTCCGGAAACCGTCCTCTTATGACGATGGCAAGATCGTCCGCATACCCCAGGCACCGAATATCTTTGTCTGATAGCCGTACTAGAAGCGTGTCTACTAGGATCGCCCACAAAAGGGGCGATAAAACGCCCCCTTGAGGACAACCCCTTTCCACACCCGCTGTGATGGTTGCCTCCCCCAGGGTGGATGTGATTCTCCTATTCCCTAGATTAGCTGCAAGCCACCCGCAGATGATGGGTTCGACCCCCCTTCTTTCCATACACCTTGTTATAGATATTGGAGAAGCATTATTGAATGCTCCCTCTATATCCAGAA
Organism: Galerucella tenella; assembly: GCA_910591685.1. Classification (NCBI taxonomy): domain Eukaryota; kingdom Metazoa; phylum Arthropoda; class Insecta; order Coleoptera; family Chrysomelidae; genus Galerucella; species Galerucella tenella. The sequence continues at coordinate 10,403 of CAJUYH010005208.1, forward strand.
AAGTAGCTACTGCTATTTCCTTGTCGTCGATCGACTTGGACAGTAGCCTATTTAAATCGTCCAGAGCCAAGTCTGTTGACTTACCCTGTTGATACGCATACTGACTCTCGCTTAGAGGGCGAGTTTTCAGAGCGTTGTCCTTTATGTACCTATCCACTAGCTTTTCCAAAGTCTTGAGCAGAAAGGACGTTAGGCTAATTGGTCTATATGACTATCTTATTTAGTTGCTGAGTAATCTAATTGTTAATAAACATTAAGTAAAAGAAATAGACATTGTTAGAATAAAGACATATGCCACAAAAAACTGTTTAAACGTACAATAATGTTTTTACACATACTAGAAGGTTACATGGTTACAGCTATCATATGCAATGATTTAATCAACAATTTTTTCGGTATAACTGACTCAGGCGTTAGTTTAAAAAAGTGGTTAAAATTTTACCTTAGTAGCAATCAAGATATCTGTGCGGTTTTTTATTTTAATTGAAATCTGAAAGTATCCTCTTGAAGGACTTGAAAAAACACAACTTTTGGCGTTTTGAATGTTCAATTAGGACCATTTAATCTCGAGGCTAAAGCACTCCACCTCAGGGAGTGGAATTCGGCACCAATTAAACTATTTTATACACAATCACTGCGATGGGGTGTACAATTAATATTAAATTGGACGCCACCATCTTTTTAATCGAACGAAGCAATTAAAATAAGAAACAAAAGGTGGAAAGCTGGAAACACCTTGTAAGGAAACAAAGTTGAGTTACAAAAAAAAAATTAATTATTCCCGAACACGTTTATCCAATTCAATGATTATTGAATAATCAATACAAAGAATGAAATAATTATTTATTGAATTATTTGAAACAACATAAATTGAATATTTCAAAAATTAACGAAAAGAATACCAATTGTAATTAACACGCCAAATCCAAATCTTACACACGCTATAGATAAGACGGAGGAACTTATCTTAGAGGGCTGAGGATGTTTGCAACTCTTAACGCGATGGAGGCAGTGGCGGTGATATCTTCGGCAGGCTGTGGACCTGTGCACGGGACAGGAACGAAGTGGTTTAGAGATGTCTTGCCGGGAATAGAACTTGCCTTAAGAATAGAGCAGAGCAACCAGACAATCGAAATATAAATAACTGTTGCCTTATGTGGCAGTTAGAGGAAAAAAGAGGGGAATTTGATAAAAATTAATGTTTTATTTCGGAGTGGCTAATGCGACAAGGAAACGTCATGTTTAAAAATTTTGTAGAAATTTGGGAGGAAGTGACTAATGAGCAAAAAAACTCACTAAATGAAATAGTTTTTCAGACGAAAAACGTAACAGCTGAACAGCATGTTACACAATTTTTTTGTGGCATATGTCTTTATTCTAACAATGTCTATTTCTTTCACTTAATGTTTATTAACAATTATAGATATAATGTTTAATAATAATTAGATTACTCAGCATGTAAATAAGATATCGAAACTGCGTTTGTTGCATTCAGTTCGTGAATAAATAACGTATTATGAGAAAAATAATGCTTTACGTTGCTTCATAAATTGCATTAGCATTTTGCGTATGAAAAACAGCTGTTTTTTCAATTCTTTATCTAACTATTCATCCACTGTGGCTGCAGGAATGGGAATTTTTACATTTTGGATCACGGAATTTTATAGCAAATTTAACACTTTATAACTTTGTTTCCATACATATGCACGATAAACTTATTACTGTTCGAGTAAAATTCGAAAACATGTCGAAAAACAGGCCCATGTTTGGTTGTTTTGGCTATAAGCTGTTATTGTGCAATTAGCACAGCCTAAAAACCGGTGGAGGCAATTGATTAACATCAACCATGATATTTTTAAGATTCTATCAAAAATCTCGCCTACTGCTCTCACTTCCATGTTTTGATAGTTCTTGGACTAACCCGACTTGACTTTCAGAAATGGGCTCGTTTACTAAAATTTTTAAATAATTTTTAACTGTCGTAAAACAAAGTACTTGGGATAAGAATATGATTCTGAAAATTTCATGTCAATAGGATATGTCGTTCTCCTAATACAACCAATTAAACAAGCATACCGAGAGCGGGGCGAAGACTATGACTGTGACGTCTCCGCATATGAAAGTTAATGTGCACTGACATTACGCTTCTGACTGTAACGTGCCTCGCGTATTTTGAATAATAAAATAAAATGTGTGGACGTAATTTTAAAAAAGCAGACTCATTAAATCTCCCAGAAGTGGACTTGCTAATGATTATGAAGTTTTTCAATCAAAAACACGAGTTTATTAAATTATAATTTTATACTATGTGACACATCGTTTCTGGCTGTTTTCCGGCCGGAATGATTAAAAATGTCAATATTTTCATAAATAAATGCTCTCTCAAGTGATATACATGGTGATTCCAGATGTTTTATTTTATCCCTGGTCTGGTGGACAAAGTTACTGAGATAACGCTATAGGTTACTCAGTAAAAAACTTTTTTAACTGCAGACTGCCCAATTAAAGGAGCTTCTCCAAATGCTATTTATGATGAATGTGTAGTGAAAATTGAATAACCAATGTTGAAAAGAACAAGAAAAACTTATTTTGATGAAGCAGGTAATATTAGTTCCAAATGTTTACATCAGATTCAAATGCACGTGCACCTCACTGGTAAAAAAGCGAAATAAAATAATTTCTTTTAAAACATATAATATACGCCAGTTTTGTTGATGATCTACTGAAAAAGATTACTTACCTGTTTTTTGGAAAAAGCAGTATTTAATAAAATTTAATTTGTGAAGAACTGATCCACTATTTTATTAAATAATTTTGAACATTAATAACACCACAAGCTATAAGAACAATATTATCTACGTATTTAAAAAATTTAGATTAATACAAGCGTGTAGTTTTCAAGAACCCTCTCAATATGGATTCACAACGTATTTTATAAGGTAATTTATAACGATTCTGATTAAAAAAAAATGAAATCCTAAAAATACACAAAGTATGTTGACTTATCAGTGAATGCTTTGAGTCTTTTTATGCTTTTTTGCCATTGCTTCCATTTTTTTTGCATCCTTATTAATAGAAATAAATGTTTTGTTAGATGTTTTAATCGTGGTACTTTTACACTCTGGAACCGCACAATATTTATAGCTTTTTTACTCTGGTTCTGGTCCATTGTGTCAAATAGTTTAATTTATTTCTAAACGTTCTCATTTCACAAACATAACACTGTTTAGAGTTTGCCTGCATTCTACAGAAAAGTAGAATACAGGCAGTTGAAATGAAATACTTAAGAAGAGTCCGAGGCGTTACAAAAAAAGACAAAATTAGGAATACAGATATAAGAAGTCATCTAAAAATAGAGTCAATCCTAGAATTTATAGAATACAGGCAACTGGGATGGTGGGGGCATTTACAAAGGATGGAAAACACAAGACAGACTAAAAGAATATGGAAAGCAAAAATACTTAAAAATAAAAGAAAAGGAAGACCTAGACAAACATGGAATAAAATTATTTCAGAAATATTGAAAAATAAAGGGAAAACATGGACAGAAGCAAAAAAGATGGCGAAAAACCGAAAAAATTGGAAAAGCTTTATAAGCATTTAGTTTAGTACAGACACATACCCTGACACCAATTATTTGGTATATAGGGTCCCGATTATATATATGTCGGCGTCAATTAGTGAAATCCGTCATTCTCTGAAATGCCTAGTCATTTCACGTATTGCCGGCAATCAGCGTAATTGTACATTCGGTACACCGTTTGCCTAATAGTTTTAGGCATTCCCTGTAATGTCGGATTTACGTTAGTCAAACGCCGTAATTTTCCGTTTTCAGCCGTAACTCTGTTTGCCGGGTTTAGTCAAACGTTGTAATTGTTGTTAACATCTGTGTAGTGATGTTTTTGTGAAACTGGAATGTCGAAGCATTCAGAATTGTTTTATAAGAAGTTTGGAATATTGCAGAATTGACGGAGGTAAGTAAATTTTTTAGGATTTCAAACATAACCTCAAACTTCTGCAGCCTACAATATCACTTCAAATTCGTACACTGTTGCCACATTTAACACGGTTTTATAATTAATTTGCTTGGTGAAAGAGTGATTTTGGTTTTTGAGCATTTAGATTTTAATTATAAAACTGGTATAATATTTTACTTTTTTTCTCTCTTAGGTTGCCACAGAAATTCTGCGGGCTAAACAAACGCCTGGAAAAAAAAACGAGAAGACAGTATCAGCTTTTATCTTTATATTATTTTGTTTCGTTCTTATTTGTTGGCTCTGTGATTTATTTTTTATGGTATGTATACTTTAGTTAGGCGAATTTAATCTCAGAATCATATTTTATTTTTTGTATTTGTCCAAATCATTCTCCTAATATAATTACATATTGATAATAAATGAGTTTGTGTTTAAAATTCAATACTTAATACCTTTTCATGCACTACTGGCAACACTGCCTAATTACACTGATTGACTAAACCCGGCAAACAGAGTAACAGCTGAAAACGGAAAATTACGGCGTTTGACTAACGTAAATCCGACATTACAGGGAATGCCTAAAACTATTAGGCAAACGGTGTACCGAATGTACAATTACGCTGTTTGCCGGCAATACCTGAAATTACTAGGCATTTGAGAGAATGACGGATTTCACTAATTGACGCCGACATATATATTTTAATAGAAATAAATGTTTTGTTAGATGTTTTAATCGTGGTACTTTTACACTCTGCAACCGCACAATATTTATAGCTTTTTTACTCTGGTTCTGGTCCATTGTGTCAAATAGTTTAAATTATTTCTAAACGTTCTCATTTTACAAACATAACACTGTTTAGAGTTTGCTGAATCGTATAAAAAAATAATAAGCATATAAGCAAGCAAAGTACTGAGCTAAGTAGTCATCTAACCGAAAACCGATCGGCGCGGTATCCGCTCTCTGAACGAGAGATTTCATATGCGATGACGTCATGCCAGAAATTAGGAGAGGAGCGCTGTTTAATGTTTATAATTTTTTAGGCGACTTAGGAGTCTCGCTGACGTCTAATTCTTTGCACAGTGCCTCAAAATAATGTGCTCTTCGTAATGGTAAAATAAAAAAAAATATGTAAATGAGCCCATTCTTGCATTTCCGTGCTTACGAATATTTACTATGTATTCTCTTTTTCCTATTTAGTGGCTTGGAAAGCACCTATAAATATTTCTCAAGAATCATACGAAAGGGTAAAAAGAAGTGCCTCTCCTGTATCTACGCCGAAAAAACTGAAGAAACCTAAAGTAGAATCTACAGACGAAAATGATAATATAAGTGACCAACTAATGGCAGATTGCTCTTACAAAATTCTATTTTCGTTAGTTACCGACGCAACAAAGATGAAGCAGATAGTCAAGTAAGTTGAAAACTTTAAATTAAGTCCCAGTAATAGCCTAGTCAAAGTACACAAAATATCCTTAAAATGCCGTAAAAAACTTGGAAATTCAAAATTGAGTATTTAAAAGGGTTGTGATTAACATGAGAAAAATTTTACGATGCTTCCGGAAAATCGTTAAGTAAATTTTTGTTTTTTTGTTTTTTCACTCCAATTGTTTAAATAATGAAATTACAGGAAAATGTTTGAATTAAAAGTTGTAGCTAATACATTTATATACAAAATGTGTCTAAACATTTTTTTTGTATCTGCATTATTTTTCAAAATACACGAAATTTTCCTAGTAGTATTTTTGAACATCAATTTTCATGTTTTTAATTTTACGATACTGAATAAACAATGACACTTAGAAAAAAAATTTTCATATAAAATGTGTTCCAAAATGGGGTATCTACGGTACGATTTTCCGGAAAGTGGCATGCCTAGTATCGTAAAGTTTTTCTCATGTCAAATACAATCCTTTTAAATACTCAATTTTGAATTTTCAAGTTTTCTGTATTTTTTGAGAGGTTTTATGTGCACTTTGACTAGGCTATAAATATATTACTTGATTGTAAGATAATTTAGCAACAGTCAAAAATGCCGAATAATGAAGATCCTATCATATTTTATCTGTTCTACTGAAGTTAAAAGAGAAGGATGGGAGGTTTATTCTGTAGAATTAACGCAGATTGTACAGTCATCAAACTATGCACCCCATTTAAACTTATTAACAATAACTACTATGTAGTACTACGAAAAAAAAAGAATATACCTATTGTTCTTGTTACAGTTTTCTTTTAAAATTACAGCTTCGATTAGTTCATATATGAACCTATAGGTGGTCAACGGTCGCCACAACCACAAGATGTCTATTGCCCTCCTTAAATGCGACTTTTATGTTTTATTATCATTAACCTAAATACCATTTTTAATGGTGTAGGGTGATACATTTCAATACATTAAGTTATTCTGTAGTAATGTCTTCATGAACAAACTTGGCCCATTCTTTCTTATTTCTTGCTAATATTTTTGCCCCATTCCATGTTTTTCTCTTTTATTGAAGAATTTTTCCAATTATGCTGTCCCATGTTTCTCTCGGCCTCCCGCGTTTTCTCTTATTCATATTTCTTGCCTCCCAAACTTGCTTAACTTGTCTGTAATTTGACATTATTTGTAGGTGTCCCCACCATCCCAATTGTCTTGATTGAATATACTCAAGTGTCGATTTTATTTCTAGATCCTTTCTTATCGTTGTATTCCTTACTTTATCTATTCTTTTGACTCCTTTAACTCTTCTCAGATATTTCATTTCTACTGCTTGTATTTTGCTCTTCTGTCTGCCTGTCAGTGTCCATGATTCACAGCCAAATGTCAAAATTGGTCTATATATGGTCTTAAATACATTTAATTTGGTCTTCATTGATATCTCTTTTTTGTTTATAAAAGCCTGATTCATTGTGTAGTACAATTTCAATGTTTTTTGCCCTCTATCATTTATTTCTTTGCCTCTCGTTCTCTTGTAGTTCTACATCTAGATATTTGAAACTTGTTACTTGTTCAATTATAACATTGTCTACTCTTATCTGTATGTTTTTATGTTCCTTTCCTATTGCCATAACTTTTGTTTTGTTTTTATTTAATTTCATACCATATTGTTCCAGTGCACAATTCCAAATCTCTAAGTTCTTTTGTAAATCAACTTCCTTTTCAGTCACAATGACTATATCATCTGCAAATGCTCCTTCCGACACTTGTACCATTTCCATGTATCTGTATCCTACCTTAATTTTTTTTTAACTTTTACTTTACATTCCTTTATTACCTCATATATATTGTGAACAGTGTTGGACTTAAACCTCCTCCTTGCCTCAATCCTTATTTTGTTGTGAAAGCTTCTGAGATGACCATCTTATTATACTATATGTTATATTGTTGCAGAGAATTGGGCGGTTGCCTCGCAAAAGATCATCACGACTTCACGCATCTCGTTATGCCGCAGTTGGCACGAACCAACAAACTTTTTTTCGCCATCGCGAAGGAAGCACACGTCGTATCCGAACACTGGTTGAAGGAATCCCACGAAAACAACCAATTCTTACCGGAAAATAAATACTCTCTTCATTCTAAAGACTTTAACATTGAATATAAATGTGACATAGACCAAACTCTCCAAACTCGCAACAGATCCAAACTATTCGACGGGAAATTTTTCTTTGTAACTCCCAGCGTATTTCCGAGTAAACGAATCGTCGTCGAGCTCATTCAGAGTTGCGGGGGGATTGTCGAAAAGCACAGAAGGAGCTCGTCACAAATCGAAATCACCACGCTTAATTCCCCTTACAGTTACTTCATTATAACGCATGAAGATGATCTTCATTTAGTCGCTGACTTATTGAGAAATAAAAAAGATAAAATGAAGGTGGTTTGTAACGCGGAATTGATTTTTAGCGCCGTTTTGAAACAAACTTTTGAGGTTGATCCTTACGCGGTATGCGTGTTATGATTTTCTGAATATGAAGACAGCGAGGATGAGAGTGAAAATTGAAGTGGGGTTGATTCGTAGACTGTCTATTTTTAATTTTTACCTACGCTAACCTTGAACATTTTTTACACATGCAAAATCAATTATTCAATATTACTCCTAACCACAGTTTGTGCAATATGTTTCTACTACAACATTGGTTTTGGAAATAGTTTCTGTCCTTTTGATGTATGTATGTATTTTGGGGTGACATTCACTGAGACCTAAAAGATCTATTGTGCCCCCTTACTTCTACTTAGCTTCTGAGGAGAGTCCCAGAAACTAGTAGCTCCTTTACGGCCGTTTTCATAACAAATGCTTAAAGTTCACTTTTGTAGGGCTTCTCTGGATTATTCGACGATATTTTGTGGTCGGGGGAACCACACTTGAAGCACGATCCTCGTGGCCTCTTGGGTTTTCCACATTCACTTATTCTGTGACCATCTTGACAACAATTAAAACACTTTAACCCTAGCGCCTTCCCTCGGCTCGCACCTTCACTATTCGGAACTCCGGCACTTTGACGATGTTGGTTTTCTCTAAATCCGCTCCCACTAGCGCCATCTCTTGATACGTTGTTCATTATTGAAAATAATTCTTCCAACGAATTCGTCGAAGTGATCATCATCTTTGCATGATTTTGTAAAGTTTTATCTTCATAGCCGTCGAAAAAAGCACTTCACTTTCAGGCACTTCCGCTTGATTTCCCAACAAAACTTTGTCGTGAAAGTAGCTTGAAAAGCTCTCGAATTTTTTCCACTTCCTTCTTTCCATTATTCTTCTTAAGATAACTGGATCTACAGTCGGCATATATACATTCTTCCTAGTTCGGCTTTTAGTGAATTCCATTCCATTATCACATAAGTCTCGTCCGGAACATTGTACGTTCTCTGAACTGAATCGACTCGTTCTATCCATACTTTAACGTTTTGCTGTTTGTCTTCAGATCCATGGAATTCAGGCAAGAGCGCGGACAGCTCCTTATTCGTAATTCGCAAGCTACTGTCGTCTCTTGTACAATTTCTACCTTGATCATAGGCTAACATTGCTTGGACCGTCGTCTGGACTATATCTTCCACACTAACTTGGGTATTGTTACCGCAGTTCTCCGTTTCTACGGGTGTTTCAGCTCTTGAATTTTCGGCCATGTTTCAGATCTGGTTAATAATCTATCAGTATTTCGGTCATCCGGCTTTTTTATCCCACTTCTGAGTGTTGTAGGGCTTCTCTGGATTAAGCGCAGAATGACTTTACATAACATAAAGGGACATAAAATTGGTGGATGCACCGCACACACAATCACCTTTCGTAAGCTCATAATACCTAATGTCACATTAGGTATTAGTAATGTGTCTGACTGCTCACCCCGCACTATTGTCTTAGAGCGAGAGTAGGACAATAGATATATCAGTGTCATGCCGAACGTACCTATAGGCAACTCATAATACATAAAACATAATATTGTTGCCTTCCCTAAAGATACCTACACTTTAGATAAAGTGACTTTATCACTTCAACTTCACTTAAAGTTGAATGATTTTCATAACATTTCTGTTCTGTTCCTTTAAGTAAAGTGTGATTTTACGTTTATCAAGAGAAGTTGGTATTAGTGACTATGACAGTTTCGAGATTTTTTCAATTGAAGTAGGGTTATGTTTATGCTCGTATTATATTTTTATATTAGTGTTTATTCTTTCTTCTTATTTTCAACATGAAATAAGTGTTATGGGTGAAGTAAATAGAAAAAGTGTTAGGGGTCCAAATTTTACAACAGAAGAAGAATTGAATTTGGTTAAAATAGCTGAAAATTATAAATCGATTATTGAGTGCAAAACCTAAAGGTTCATTCATTTCAATAGCCATATTATGAAGAACCGCTGTTGCTGCAATTATTGTCATTGCTGTATCCAGGTTAACCTGTATACCTAGGGATAGTATAGGAGAGCGTCTTTTCCAGACACCATCCTCTTTTTCTGCTGTATTTCTAGTTCTTATTGATGACTCATTGTATAGTCTTTCAGCCTCTGTATTATTTTCCTGCAGAGGAGTCAAGAGATATGGTTGAGCTTCATATCCAGAGTCTCCAATTAAATGGAACCTCCTAAATTGGCCTCCTTCAAAATTATTTTTCAATCGACTATTAATAGGAATAGTCTGATCATGAGCACTCCTTGGCCATCTCGCCACTATAGCATGTTTGCTTAACCTGAATCTTTGGTAAAATTCTTCATTTGACCAATTATCAAAATCTGTTATTCTCTGTTTAATATTGTTAGTTTCCTAATGATGAATATTTCCTCATCACTGTCGCTCTCGTTGCTGCTATCCTCAAAGGCTGATGACTCGATATCTATTTCCACCTCAACAGAATTTGTCAACAATACTGACACAGCGAACTGAAAACTGTCGTCTAAAGTCGCGATTGTGTCCACTTTAACTTAAAGTCGACTTGAAGTTATAAAGACCGTTATGAAATCGATTTTTATTTAAAGTTTGCTTTAAAACTTAAAGTAGTATTAAAGTTTGTTATGAAAACGGCCGTTAGTCCTATTTCCCGGAGGAATTTTAGAATGTCTGCAGGCTTCAACTCAGGTAAATGTTCCTTATCTATCCAGTAATCTCCCAGGTGCTGTGCTCTAGGATTCTGGAGTGCTGTGCAGTTGGAGAGTATGTGGATGGAGGTTTCTCCATCCATGCCAGAAAATCTACATTCTTCTTCCTCCACTATTTTGAGCTTTTTCAGGTGCACATTCAGGCGACATTGTCCCGTTAGGATCCCTGTTAAAATTCTTAGCGCAGTTTTACTTTGACTTATGCATTCATTTGATCTCTTCAGGTTGTAGTCACCCAGAAGAGTTTTTGATTGTATAAGCCCTACTAGATCTTTCCAATGGTCAGATTTTCTCTTTTTTTTCTTCCAATATTACATTGGGGCTGATTCCGCAAAAGGGTTCAGGCCCACAGAAAGTTATTTCAGTCCCCCTCTTTGCTACACCTCATTTAAAAAAAAGGAGGAGTAATTTGAATTTAAGTTGGCAGTTGTGTGGACCTCTGATTGGTCAGATTCCGTCCAGTTTCACACAACACTTTTTAGCATCGACATCAGCTGATAATTTCCATTTTTGATAGTTCTGACAGATAAATTGACTTATTTTTGTCATCGCATCCGCTCTTATTATTTTATTACTTTTACTTAGTTTCCACTATATTTCGTTGAAACTGTTTCTTTAAAAACATCAGTTTTATTGAATATCTGCAATATCCCTCTACTTCGAGTACCAGCTCTTCGCTTAGGATTGTGCTTTTACTCCCATTCAAAACGAATATAAATTGCAATATCGTTGTTGTAAAGTGCAAGTTGTAAATTATTTTCAAAAATTAACTTATTGACTTTCTTTTTAACGCATTCAGTTGAATATTGTTCTAATATTTCAGTTTGAATTTAGGAATATCAAATACGAAACAGGAAAAAGTTCCACATTCTGCTTAATGCTTAGGTACATCTAAAGAATATCACAGATATTCAGATCAGAGAAGAAATCGACTTTTCTTTGCACATCAAGGCAAATTTAATATATTTAGAACACGACTGTTGACTACTTTTTCGGAACACACCCTTTAGTAACTAATCTGGTAACTTTTAGTGGTGTAAGTAAGGGTTTTTAAATTACTCCTCCTGGTTTTTAAATGAACTATGGTTCATCTGCTATTTCATTTCCTTCTATTCCAGTGTGTCCTAGAATCCATAGTAAGGTGACTATATTGTTCTCGCCTAGTTCATTGAGTTTGTCTAGGCATTCCCACACCATTTTGGAACTGACTACACAAAAGTTCAGTGCTTTAATGGCTGCTTGACTATCCGACATTATGATAATCCTTTGTCTTCTGTATCCTTTATCAATATCAAACTGGGCGCGCTTTCTTATGGCGTGGATTTCCGCTTGAAAGATTCTTGGGGTTTTTCCCAAGATTTAAGAGTGTTTGGATCCTGACCCGAACACTCCTATCCCAGTTCCTTCTATTGCTTTTGAGCTGTCTGTGTACCATTGTGTTCCTTTCGATGCAGTGGACTGTATCTCCATAGGAGCCGGTTTGTCAACAATTATTTAACTTAACGAACATCGAAAGTACATACATATACAACAATGAATATAGACAAGCATTTCAGTTTGAAATCGGATTTATTAGGAGCAATCTTGCCCTTTCCTTTGTAGTTTTCAATGCACTATTCTCTATGAAACAAAACTTTGTCTTTTTTTCACAATCACTATACAATTTCCATGAATTTTAGTTTTATAGACAAATGCGCTTATGATTTGATCCATTTGGTCAAAAAATTTCGATTTCTTCACCGGGAAAGAAAACAGATCTTAACCGGGTGACCTTTCTAGCTGAACTTCTGATATCAACTATAATAATTAACCTCGCAAGCATCGAGGGAAAACTTCATTTTCGCGCCGAATGTTTGTTTGGCCACGCCTACCTTAACCACCACCAGGAACTTATTTTAAATGCGTTCTATCGCGTACTAGACACAAGAACCTTTATCATGTGAAATTTAGATGGGGTTTACACATTCGATGCTCTCTAGACGGTATACTAGGTGAAGTTGCCGCTCGTCGCCCCGCCTAGTAGGTAGTGGCATTGTCCGTAGCTCGTCAGTGCCGATTTTATCGTGTTTCTATAGGCATTAGATATTTCAATATACCAACTGCTAACATGGAATTAGAAGGCTGAAATGTTCAGTTGCCATTTTCACAATCAAACTATTGAAGTCGCAGTCGACAATAAACATGGCCGTAAGAAAATTAGTTATACAGAAATCTTTAGAATGGTGGTAAAAACTCTCATTCTCTAGTATTGGGAGGAGTAGAATTCAATGAGACCTCTGGCGGAAAAAATTGTAACTGTCGCAACGAGTAAAATAATTCGTTCTGCATTGTTTTTGTATTATATGCAAGTCAACGTAATTACCGTAAATTTGTACTTTATTTGTTTAATTTTGTGTCAGTGACAAGTTTAAAACTGTGTTTTTCTATTTAACTCAACTGTCATCATTTCTGAGGTAATATTCTTATATAATCAGAGATATTATGGAAGAGGTTATAGTAGTCTATTTTTTGTTTTCATTGCAGATCAAAGAGAAAATAAGTCGGTATTAAAGATTTAAAATAGGTATTACTCAATACAAACGTACCTTCCCTGCAACTTTTGTAGATATGACTATATCAAAAATAAAATAAAAACACGAAATCAGACCCAAAATTAAGCAGTTAATTGAACGCTTGTTGTACTTTTCACAAATATCAATCATACCTATTACTCCAAAAATAAAGATATTAGGAGTCAAAATTTAGTTTAACAACATAAAATACTAAAGCACAATCAAAGAAAAAGCAAAATTTTTACAAAACACACACTGAAAATAACTAAAACAGTAAAATAAAACCACTTAAATATCAAAGTGCTTATACGGCATCTGATTTGTTTTACTCGTTGCTACATTTCAGAGCGCCATCTACGAATTCTACTTTTCCCAATAGAGGAAATTGCAGAACACATCCTATGCCAGACCGACCGCCTAATAGGTCTGTTCGTAGAGCAGTCACAAACGGTTGGAAACTGGACGACTCATGCGCAG
>CAJUYH010005208.1:24074-48097 GCA_910591685.1 Galerucella tenella
ACCAAAGGATTAACACAGGTAGCGGGGACCAAATTACCCATCCCCTTCATTAGTTTGTCAGGGGTGAGTTCGAGAACGTCACACTAGTTGAAATTTTGCACTTGATTAGTGGGGGTAAAGGGCGATCGTAGTGCGACACTCCATCGAATAATTTCTCGAACGGATTTACCTTCTTGTGGTTGTTAACTATAACCATACTTTTTTAAATATTATTGTTCAACTTTTAAGTTTTTCTATTTTAAATGTAGAGTAGATAATATGAATAAAAAACGTGTCGCATTGATTGCGCTTGCATCGGGAAAACAGTTGCTTGAAGGGATAGGTACATTCCGACTCAGACAGCGAGTCGGATAATGAAATGGAAAACTCTTTAATATTCGAAATTGAGTCAAAGTTGCAACCGCGGAAAAGAACACATCCAAGGTGTAAAGATTACTTTGAAAGAGTTACTCCCAGCTATACTTTTAAGGATTTTCAGATGAATTTTAGAATATTTATAACTAGCCTAGGTCTAACATTAATGAATCTGGCGCCAAGAAACAGAAAAATTTTAAAAAACTCTTTAGGCACGCCAATCTACCACAAATAAGCTTAATAATATTTTAAATTTTAATAGGAGGAAATTAATTTATTTTTAAATTAAAAATTTAATAAACATTCATAGTCATACTACATACCAATCTAAATTCTAACCACAAAATATTCAAACCAAACCGACAGGTGCGGTTTCTAACCGAGTCGGGACTGGTGTAATTTGAGCGACGCTCGAGTGTCGCTCTAAGGAGTTCTCGGTCTGTAGGGGAGTACACAACAAGAAGACGCTTGAAAGTTCTCGGACACAAAAATAAGTGAATTTCATACTAGTGCGATGTTCTCGAACTTAGCCCTGCGCATCCTATATTACACGTAACCACAGTAAAATTTGCATTATTTTGTTGTATGTGTATGAAATACATTTTTTCCATATAAATGGATGTAATCGTATATTTGAACGTAGTTTTCAATTCTGATCAACTTCTATTTAACATTTTTTGATATTGTCAAATTTAAAGGTAGGTACTTTACCCTTGAGTAAAGTTCATATTTTTTGAGAAACCTCGTATAATACTAAAAAATTGATATCTGATAAGTGTATTTTAGATTTTAGAAGATGCAGAACTTTTTATGAAGAATAAGTTTTTTTCCTAAAATTGATAATAGAAAAAGTTTCCCATATGGTGCGAACTTGGGTGGACACAGTGTATATAGCCTAGTTTTTTATAATTTTGTAAGATGATATAATTAATGATTTAAACAATTTACGTAGAAGCCAAATTGTCGACTGTAAAATGCAATTTCTCCTATTATATATGTATAGATGATATAAAAGAGGTTGTACATAATTTCAGTAATCAACATAATTATTTTTAAAACTAGTACATTTTTTCGGTAATACTATACGAAGTGCAATTCACATCCAGAGATATAGCGATGCTTTCTATATGGTAGAATAACTAGCAATGTTGCCAAAGTTTTTAATCGTACGTTTTATGGTCTGAATCCTAATTTTGTGGGAGATATTTTAAATTGGTCCACTTTTGTGTGAATGTTTTTGATTTATTTAATTTTTGTGTTTTGGTATTTTAAAAACAAGCAGTAGGATTGGCAACACTGTTATCCTATACTCGTGTACTGCCATCTGAAAGTGAATTCCACTGTTTATGTAACTTATATATGTTTAATGATCTTGTGATAGTTGATTTATATATTGTTTATTGAAATAAACAATTTTTTAATGTGTATTTTATTTTTCTGTCTACCTCTTGCAGTGTTGTTAAACACTGAATACTGAATAAGCATCAACTACAGTATGAGGTTTCTCTACTGTGGCATACCCAATATGACATGTGTTTCAACTCTTGCTCAAAATATCTGGACGTATCAGACTTATGTGCAGCATAACATGAGGAAATTGGGTGTTATGTAACCAGTTATACAACAGCTTGTATTGCTGGTCATATACAATGTAGGTACGGTACGAAATATTTCATCAAATAAATATTGAATGAGGTTATGTTGTGTTATTTTATTATTTTAAACTCGTGTTTTTAGTTTATACATGTTTGATTTCAAAAAATAATAATATGGAGAAGTCTGCGAATCCAGAAGTAAAGAAGTGGACTGAACAAGAAAGACTTGAACTGGCGGCCAAATTAGATAAAGAATTAGATGAATTTATTGACAATTTACCAAGGAAAAAATATGAAGATGGGTGGCCTGAGGATCGCTGGGAAGAAGTAAATTGAAATTAATAATGAGATTTTCATCTAAACATATCAAAACTACAGAATTCTTTTTTTTGTTCAAATTGTGGTGTTTTTATTACTATGAAGGGTCTAATAAACCATGCAGTTTGCTATGTTTTAGGAAATGGCCAAACATCCCTTTTTTATGAAAGAACCACCAAAACCTGGTGACGAACTTCATCCACTTTTTGAAGGACTACAGAAATTAAAATATGATCCAGAAGAAAATGAACCTCATGGTAATATTATTTCTACGTTTGGTATAAGTAGAATGTTCCTATGGTATCAAAACCAATGGCTAATGACCCAGCTCATTCCATTTAATAAATAAACCATTTTTTAGATCTAGCCACTAGTTATAAAGATGATGGTAACTTCAATTTCAAATACAAAAATTATAGACTTGCAGTATTGTCATACACAGAAGGCATTAAAGTTAAATGTGATAATCCAGAAATAAATGCAACTTTATTGAATAATAGAGCAGCAGCCCATTTCTTTTTAAAAAACTATAGGTAAGTTTACGAGAAAAAATTCTTAAAATATCAAGTTCTTACGTATTATGTAATTTGAAACAATAGTGAAAATTACCTGTAACAGCAAATTCATGTAAATGAAATTTAAATTCATTCTTCATAACCAAAACCATTATTTTGCTATTTTAAATGCATAGTAAAGTAATGGGCAAAATCAAATGATTATGTTATAGATCTTCACTTCAAGATTGTGAATTGGCTCTTAAAATTAATCCCAACTATGAAAAAGCATTAGTCAGAGCTGCAAATTGTTGTTTTCAAATGAAAAACTATACAAAAGCTATTGAATACTGTGATGATATTTTAACTAATGACAAAGACAATACAATTATATTAGACTTGAGGAAAAAATGTGTAAATGCAGCAAAATTAAAAGAAAGAGATGAAAGAAAAAGAGAACAACAGGACAAGAAAAGAAATCAAGAAGAGGATGCAATAATTAATGAAATTATTAAAAGAGGATATAATATAGAAGGTGGAACAAAAGGTATTGAAAACAATAATTAGGTGAGATGACAATTTTTATTCAAGTGTTTATGATATTTTAGGAAATCTTTCATTAAACAAACTTGAACCACATTTTCCTCAATTAATACACAATCGAGTGTATTTAAATGAAACAGGAGTACTGGTCTGGCCAGTAGTTTTTATTTACCCCGAATATAAAATTATGGATTATATACAAGAATTTAATGAAAATCAAACGTGAGTAACATCCAAATTTATGCTATGACAGATATTGAATTGAACTTTAGTTTTAACATGACGGATATTGTATTGGTATCAGTGTTTTTATAATTTTATTATTTCCACTTGTACCTACTGTATGTACTATTATTTTCAGGTTCTCTGAACATATAGACGCAGTTTTTGAATCTCCACCTGAGTGGGATGAGCAGAGGAAGTATAAACCAAATCAATTGAATATATATTTTGAAACCATGAGAAAAAAAATCAGGCCTATTGAACGAACTACAACATTAGAAAATGTTCTTAAATCCAAAGAGTAAGTAAATTGTACTTAATGAATCAACCAAATTAACCAAACATTTTTAAATCACAAAATAAAAATATATCCAACTAATCAATTCATTATCCTTCGTCAATAGGTCCAACTGACAAAATGACAGTAGCTTTAAGGATAAACAATTATTTGGATAGATTTTAGATTTGCAGTTTGGTTGATTTGTAATGATTTACTGATCCTTTTTATTATAAACAGTCAGATATAACTTTTATAATACCTAAGCAAAAATCGATAAAAGCTCTAAATCAAAATTGACAACCCAGTGTACAGAAAAAGCTCGTTTATCTCAAGGCAATTTCTGATGTAAAGAAGCCTTTTTTTCCAGGTACGTCATTAGAGGAGGTACTCCATCTTTTATCATCATGGTCAAGAATAGTGCAGCAGAAAAACGGTTTTTAGAGGAATATTAGTTTTATACTGTACATTTGTATTATAATTGATTATAAAGTATCCTTTGTAAATATATTGATTTTTTCTTCAAACAATTGTCAATATTCAATAAATACAACTAAATTTTCAATTTATTCTGGTGGATAGAATCAATTCAAATTGCTTTATCAGCTTTACGTTTCCAACGATACAACCATGGAAACGGATAAAAGTAAAGTTTGACAAAAAATAATGAAGCAAAGGAGTATTTTTCCAAGGACCTAGGGAGTCTGATAAGGGCTACTGATCTCTTCACATTAACAGTACAACTAAGAGCACAATAAGCCTATAGGCTTTCTTTTTGCAACCTTATCCACTGACTGACAGTTTCAACATAAATCTTCTTTTAATTCAGATTAATAATTTAGGTACACAATTTAATAAAATTTATAAATTATTGTTAAGTATTGTCCCTGTATAAAACTTGAATTTACAAATTTGATGATTGCTTATTTATTTTTTTAAGTTGTTTTGCATTTATTTTAGTAGGTATATATCTGACACCATCAGTAAATAGAGAAATAAGATGAAGTGATGCTGTTCCTATTGTAAAACTGCATAATATACACAATTTTATTCATGAACAACTATTAATTTAAAGTCTTTTGAAATTAGGGCACTTGTTATTAAAACTCTAATCCTGGCGCCTCCGGCGCTAGCTCTGAATTGAGATAAGTTAAAGTAATGTTGTACCTGTTATAAGTCTGCATATATAAGGTTTTATCCATATTCATTATGTGTTTAAATAATATTTGAAATCAATTATTTATAGGATTATTTTACAATAAAATAAAAAAACGCCGACATTTTATGTTATTGTTGTGGTATACTCTCTAGTCTCTGTATGTGTTATCTATGGTGTACTCAGCCTCAGCAAGTGTGCATTCACCTTGAATTTGATTCGTGCATGTGGCGTGGCAGCACTGTTAAACAATTTACAAGATGGCGTCGTGATGTTACTCGCTGTTGTCGCGAACGTTATCAGAATACTTATCAAAATAAGTAAACAGTTTAAAGCAACCGGCGTCCGAAATCGTTATCAATGCATTTGAACATTATTAGAGTAAGTGACAAGTGCACCATTATCGTACTTCGTGAAGTGAATGTGTGAAAAAACCCCTTTGGAAAAATGTAATGTTTCTTTGTCTACATCAAGTAGACTATGCAAAGTGTTCATGGTTGTTCTTTACTTCGGCCGACTATTTCTCAGCTTTTAACCTTCTAGGATTATTTTGTGTGATACACTAACGAATATACTCGTAAGTAGAAGCTTTTTATGATACTTTTCATTTAATTTTCGATAGTTTTCATAGAACATTTTAAGTAGGACAGCGAGAATCTTGGGCGTATGCAAGAAAAATGTTGGCAGTATACAACTGGTCAACAAATTTGATATATAGAGGTTTCTTCCAATTTTTATTAAAAATATCGATTTTATCCCATCTTATGTATTCTGCAAGGTTTTAATAGGATCGAGTATTGTGTTCTGAACATTTTTATTACCCATAAATTCCTGTCTAACCGCATTGTAGTAAAAATCTACACTGACGTTGAGATGATCTTGTAGCCGTTAACCAGCATCCTATAATGTTACAGTCACTTCTTTTTTTATTGCAGATTCCCTATTTTGAAGACTGGTTCAACATTCCTGTGACTTTCAATTTAATCTGTAAGTAAAATGTATTTTAATTGTTGGCTTGCTGTAGACATTTTTTTGTCTGTGTTGTTTCTCATTAAAATTTAAACGAATTCTGGTGATTATTACATTGTTTAATTACAAAACAGTATAATCAAATATTTTCGAAGTTGAAATACCATAAAGTCTATTAGAATTGTTTTTAACACTATGATATTGAATGATAATGTATTTATAATAGTTAAAAGGCGGACAAAATATACAAACAAGGATAAATGCCCCTATGTTTCTTCCACATTGGACAAGTTATTTTTGAATGGTATATTGATTATAAACAAAATATAGGTATTTATCTCTATTAGAGATATGACAAGCCCAAATATTTTCTTGCTCTTTAGAAGTAAACATTAAGAAACCCAGAGAATTTTAAGAGGTTTAGTGGTTAGCGGGAAGTTTTCTGAATTTTGTTGCTCTTGTAGAAGTATTTTGAATACTTAATGTAGGTAGTAGAATGTACGCTTCCAGTGTTTCCTTTTAATATATAATACGAGGGCTGTTTGTTTTTGTAATTAAACATTTAATATGAACACCTCACAAAATATCAAATAAAACAATATGCTAAAACGTATAATGGGTCTATAACTATATACAGTGTTTTCCAAAAAGTTTTTTATACAAACTCAATAGGTATACCTATATACTCGATATTCCTGCATGTCTAATTACCTATTGCAATAAATTGATGTTACTTTGACATAATTTGTGGATAGTTATTGGATATTCCAAAGCACACACACAGTTTGGCTACCTTTTAAATTAAAGCAAAAACAAATTTAACCTATTTATTCGAATTCTGGGATTTAGGCAACGAGTTCACGTTAAATTGTTCTGTCAAAAGCTGATTTTTTTATGTGTTTACCTGGAAATTTCTTCACAACAATCACATCTTCTAGGTAAATAAGTTTAATAAGAATAATAAGAGGGAATGGTTGATATTTATTTGGCCATTAAGACTGAATATTTGTTTTTATCTCAAGGGCTTCTAAAAAGTTTAAAGGACATAGGTTCTACATGTAAAACTTCGAGATTTGAATAGAATTTTCTACTACAAGCCATTTTATTATGTGTCAGCATTACAGTTATATATACGAAATGAGATTAATTTTCTTTTTTCGTGTTCGTCGTATGAAGTAAATAATATGTCAAAAACATTTTTAGGTCATGTCTCTTTCGAAAAGTGGAGACGTAATTGTTCTTTTTTTTCTGTTTGCGACTCAATATCATTTTTCTTTTTTTTATACATCCTACAAATAAATTGATATTAATAACCTACACACAAACCAACGACTTTCGTTAATTTTAGACCTCTAAATTGTCAGATTGTATTAATGACCCAAATTCGTTGATACATTTATATATATAATTCGGGATTTTACTTGGTTTTCCGCAAAATAATAAATCGATTCACATGATCCATGTTGTCTGATGTCTCCCATCTACAATTATTTTGGAAACTTATTAGAGATGGGCTTTTTTATATTTTTTAATTCAACGTTTCGGTAGCGTTCCTGCTACAGTTATCAAGAACAATTGAAAAGAAATAAATGAGTTTCTAGCTTGAAGGGGCATTATACAGTGTGATCCATTTTGTTTGGAAGCACCCCTGTAAAATGCGCATTTCTCAACCGATTTTGATTTAATTTTTTTTGTTAGATTCAGTATCAAAAACAGTATTTTGGCACAAATTTTCATAGCATAATTACTATTTTCAAGGCCCTCTATGTTAATTTTTCTTTGCCAAAAAAGACAAAAGTACATTAGGCATCTTTTTTTCTCAAATATAACTATACCACTTTAGAATCATCACAAATGTAAACTACCAAAATTTTATAAAAATCTTTTTATCAACGACAAAGATATTACAACATTAATTTGGAAAAAGTGGTATTTTCATTAATTTTTTACGTAGAATGTAGACAAATTTTTGATATGGCAACATGGTAAACAAAAACTAGGACTTAAAAATATTGCACTGTGAAAATTCGAAGCCGATAACTCAACCCGTTCTGGAGTTATAGCTTCTGAAAGTAGTGTAAAATTGTGCTAACACAATCCGTCCTTAGTACCTTTATTAGTGGTGTTTTCTGCTACAAGCCAGATAAAAATAACGTTTGAGTACTGATGAAGTTTCCGACGAAAAAAACAGCTTATCACTATAACTTTTTAAAACGAAATTGGTAAACTAAGAACTTCCCAGCCTGACTAGAGTCCTTTTATCTGATCATGTCAGTTTGTTATTGTAACCTTCCAAAAAGAAGGGATAAATAACGAGTGCAAAATTTTCTGTACAAACAGTCTTTTAAATCATTTTGCCGCCCTCCCTGTTTATCTTACACCGTGTTCTTTATTTCCATTTCGCTTATCTCCAAGCAGCAGTTTCTTTTTTGTTATTTTGCATCGTTCCATACACCCGTATTGTTGTACATAGAGATACAGAATACGTCCCAACCCGCAATACAAAACCATTTCTGAAACAGCCAATTTGTTTACACTCTATCAGCGCATCATCGATAATCTCGTCGATAATACCACCGAGAAGAAGAAAACCTCTCTCCCCCTCTAAAAGCATCAACATGAAGTTGGGAACGGAAAAGTGAACATCATTAACGAGGGTAATAAATTACGATGCAGCATTATAAAAGAGAAATAAGCTTTCTTTCGAATCGGTTTGCGTACTTTATGGCACCTTAAAAATAAAATACAAACTGCTCCGACATCCCTAAACATCCTTCTTTACAATCTTCCTGTTTAAGTTTTCTACGACAATCGCATTATGATGTTATTTGTTTTTGTATACAGTTACGCGAACGTCCGGAAGGAAGTAGGAACTGCTTTTTTTGGATTAAAATAAATTGATGATTTTTTAATATACAGTGGCCGAGGTAACAACTTTTATTGTGTGCTTCTTACTTCTACTTAGGTAGTTCCCAAGAAAGTCTCAGACTAGTAGCTCCTTTATCCACTTAAGGATATCTGCATGTTTTAATGTCTCTCTTCTTCATTATCTAAGCCCTACTAGATCTTTCCAATGGTCAGATCTTCCCTTTTTCCAGCTTTGCTTATTTCCTCCAAAATTGCATTGGAGATGATTACGCAAAACGGTTTCAGTCCCCTTCTTTGCTAGTTCATTGAGTTTTCATACCCACACCATTTTGGAACTGATTTTACAATAGCTCAGAGCTTTCATGGCTGCTTCACTATCCGACATTACGATAATCCTTTACCTTCTAAATTCATTGTCAATATTAAACTGGGCACACTTTATTATGGCGTAAATTTCCGCTTGAAAGATACTTGGGGGTCTTCCCAAGCTTTCAGAGGCCTGGCCCGTACACTCCTATCCCAGTTCCTTCTATTGCTTTTGAGCTGTCTGAGAACCATTGAATAATAGCATTCTTTACAAGTCTGGTAATGATATTTGGATTCCATTTGTTTAATTCCGTTGTTATTTCCATCCTGGCTGCTTGTTTTCAACCCATTCCAGTTTAGCGGGATGTTAGGTTATGTTATCGTTAAAGTATATAATGCAGTTATTTCATAGAATACCTAGTTATTCCATGAAATAACTGATCGTGTCCGTTAAAGTGTGTAATATGCTATTAGTTCGAGGGGTAAACCATTTATAAAAATCTGTACACTATTTTCTGTATTTTTTAGGTATTGTCCAAGTATTTTCTCGAAAAAAATTTCTTATGTGCAATCAAGGAATGTTCTAACAGAAATTTTCTGTATTTTCCATGTATTTTCTCTAATTTGTACACTATTTTCCTCAGTGGTTTGCCCCTCGTATTAATTTGACACTAGTATTCTATAAACTTCTATATATTCTATAAACTAACTAATGAGAGACAGTTGAAGTGTAAAATAAACAATTTATCTAAAATAAAATTAAACTAATGACAATTAAAATGAATTAAAATTTATGAGCGTATAAAATCATTTGTTACAACAAGAATTGCTAAAATGACACTTGGAATTACGGGTTTAGGACTAAATATCCTGTCCAAAAATATACTGCCAAAAAAAACATTGAAAAAAGCCCATCCCGTAATATCCCCTACCAAAAATAACCCCTCCAAAAATACCTCTTCGCATTTCACCTTAGAAAATATTGGATAGGAGCTCGGATAGGAGTGATGAATGCTTTGTAATGCACATCAAGTTATTCAAGAAGGGGAAGGGAATATAATAATTGGATTCACCCGAGGGGTGAACCACCCTGCGAAATACTGTCACAAATTTGCGAAATTACGGGAAATCGCGCGAAATCAAGGGAAATCTTACGCAATCCCGTGAAATCATGCGCAATCATGCACAATCATTAGCAAAATAGTGAAATTTTCCGGTACTAAAGTCGCGCGAAACACGGGAAATTACGCGAAATCATGCGAAATTACACTATTTGCGAAATACTGTCACATTTTCTGCATAGTGGTTCACCCCTGGGTGAACTTGCGCAATCACGCGCAATTTTCCGGTCTAAAGTCGCGCGAAACACGGGAAATCACGCGAAATTACGGAAAATCTCGCGAAATCATGGGAAATCTTGCGCAATCATGCACAATAATTAGCAAAATAGTGGAATTTTCCGGTACTAAAGTCGCGCGAAACACGGGAAATTACGCGAAATCATGCGCAATCACGCGAAATCATGCACAATCACGCGAAATCTTGCGAAATTACACTATTTGCGAAATACTGTCACATTTTTTGCATAGTGGTTCACCCCTGGGTGAACCACCCTGCGAAATACTGTCACAAATTTGCGAAATCGCGCTAGACACGGGAAATCACTCGAAATTACGGGAAATCACGCAAAATCATGGGAAATCTTGCGCAATCCCGTGAAATCATGCGCAATAATTAGCAAAATAGTGAAAATTTCCGGTACTAAAGTCACGCGAAATCATGCGCAATCACGCGAAATCTTGCGAAATTACACTATTTGCGAAATACTGTCACATTTTTGGCATAGTGGTTCACCCTTCGGATTCACCCTTCTTAAACCAAGTAATAGACTTGTATCTTGGCTCAGATATATTTTCAGTTAAGGATATTCTTGAACAGGATTTTATTGGCTGGGGATATTTTTGTACGGTTTTTTTTTGGCAGGATATTTTTGATAGGCTATTTAGTCGTGCTACCGGAATTACAAAGAATATTATTTCTAAACCAAAAACATTTTAACCGGAATGAACTGGCGCCAACACGCTAAAGGAGTTCTCTCCCTATGGCCTGGAATAGTTCATAAATGCAGTAGGGGTGCGAGATTATGATATAGATTATTTTACACTTTAACGGGCTGCAGATCGTTATTCTATGAAATAACTAGTTAAACCATGAAATACAAGAGTGTTTTACACTTTTAACGGAAACGATCAGTTATTTCATGAAATAACTAGGTATTCTATAAAATAACGGATTTCATACTTCAACGGTATACAATTTTGAGCAGTATGTTGACACTTCTTATTTCCAGAAGCTGTTCCAGGTCTGCTTTCCTGAAAATTTTTCTAAAAAAATCCAAGATCTATAAACCGTTTATAAACCTTCATTTATACCTGAATGACGGCCCATATTTCAACACATTCGACACAAAAAATCGTCATCTAACAGATATCAAATTTCCTGAATATTAATATGGAAATATCCAATTCCAGATATTTTGGCACATACCTTCATTTTTAAATTAACTTAATCTATTTCGCAATACGGCCAATTTTTCTGTACTCAAAAGCAAAGGCGACAAAAAGGGTGAAAATGCTTTATAACGAATCGTATTTTCACTCCCAACAAAGCGGACGTAATTAACGTTGTAAATTAAGTTGGCCGTGAAGCCTGCCATTCATTTTTTTTCTTTTTTTTTTTGTTGAAATTTCTCTGTGCATTGACAGAATCAGATGTCAAATTTGTTCGCGTCTGTTAGGCCAGCTATTTTTTTTCTTCTGTGATTTGTACTTTGAATAATTCAATTATGAAATTTCGACTCGGAATTTTAAATTGTTGAAAGTACGTGTCGGAATAATTACCAGCTCAATCCTATTCGGGAAATGGGCGTTAAAAAGCTTTTCGTGAATGGAATAACGTGCCTTTTACCACTTCGAATATACGGGACACTTTTTGAGTATTAATTTCACACCGATCACCTTTGAATAATTAATTTCGCAACCTGAGTCTTGTACAGCTTGCAACAGTTTCTAAAGCGGTTTTCTGACTGACAGGCATTGTATGTACTGGTTAAACATCTCCTTAAAAAGTATGGACATGACACTTTTCTCAATGGTGGTTCGATTCCATTTTGTTTGTACCACAATAGGTATGTCAAGGGTTTGTAAGACTTTATGGAACTTTATGGCCCCACGTTGGGCGCCAATTTGTAACTTTATGTTTACTTGGGCGCTAGTTGAAGATTACTGAAGAAGTAGACATTTTTCAAGGGTGGTTAGACTCCATATTTGTACCGCAATAGGTATGTCAAGGGTTTGTCAGTCTGTATAAGCTTTATGGCCCACGTTGGGCGCCAAATTGTAACTTTATGTTTACTTGGGTACTAGTTGAAGATTACTCAAGAAGTAGACATTTTTCTAGGGTGGTTCGACTCCATATTTGTACCGCACTAGGTATGTCAGAGAAGTGTCAGACTATAAGAAGCTTTAGGTCGCCATCCCCCTTCCAGACATCGACGAACAAAACCATTTTTTTATGAAAAGAAACCACGAAAGGAAGAAAGGTAGATACACCTTGTAAAACTTTGAAGGGTGCGTATACCTAGCGAAGCCGGAGCGGGTCGTATCCCCTTTCAAATAATACTGAATTTGTGAAAATCCATTAAGGGGAACAAAAGTTTGATTTAGCCTGCTTTCCACTCACTCACAAGATAGAGAAAACAATACTGGATCAAACTTACGTAAAATGATCTAGTAGGTTTGTTCGCTGATGTAACTCCGAACCAGTTCAGGAACTATTCGCATGCGCATTATGATCAAAAGTATCGTTCGCGTTTAATACAATTCTAAATTTTTAATAATAGATCGGTGTTCGCGGATTAGATAGGATTGGTTCGTTATCGATTCGGAATCAGCCCTAGCGGTTCTCTATTTTGGTAAGAACTGAAGGTTCAGTTCGACTGCTCATGCACAATTGATCGATAATTCAGTTGTTTCCTTATTTTAATTACCTATGGTTGTCTCACTCCTTTCTTGTAACTTGTAGAGCATGCGCTCTAGACAATTCAGAGTTAATTTCGGATTGTAACCCGCGCACATATATTTGTTATAGAAAAATGACGTTTTTGTGATATTATTGTGAACTATGCCCTCTAGGGGCCGTTGAAGTATTACATAAGCACTTTAGTAGGGGGGTGTCTCTGCGTTGATTTTCTTGATGACAGGGGGGAAAGGAGAGTCTAGTAGTAGTAGGCTGCTTTTTTCGTAATATTACTTGAGGTTACAGTATATCTCCCTTAATCAGACACTCTCTATTGAAGAGAGTCTTTTTTTGGCAGTCTCTAACCAATTACGACGTTACACGGTGAGAGCTTTCAAAGCCGCTTGGCTGTCCGAGAAATTTTTTATTGTTCTATATGAGATTGACTTTAACATTAACGTTACTCGGTTTAATTGCAAACTACGTGTTTCACATACCAATTTCTAAATGGTGTTTAAAATAGGTAAAGTACGAAAGTGGAATTTAACCACCCTTGCTTAATTTTCAATTCCTGTCGTATCCAAAATTCGATTATACTACCAGTACAAAGCTGCATCATATTAAAGTCGTATTAGCCGTCAAGATAATCAAAGTCCAATTTTCAGAGACAATAAATCGATATGTACAGAACTTCATTGGACGTTAAGAGGATATAACCAGAGTTGAATTGGCTTTAAATGAAATAAATTGTTGGAGATTTCCTACGAAGTTTAGTAAAACTATTAAGCGCTAGCGAAGAAAAGTAAAATTTGTCAAAAATTGTACATGGAAACAGAATATGTTTTATTTTATATTAAAAAATTATGTTGCAGACTTGATTGAAAACATTGAATATTTTGAAAGCTACACATTTTTGGACATGTAGAATTCAAAATAAAATAAAAATAGCTTCAAATGCCAGTGGCGTGGAAAATGGGAGGGGAAAGGTGATATATTCTTCTACCACTGGAATTGAAACATTCAATTTTTCCTAACTTTAACACCTCGTACTTCGAAAAGTAAGTAGGCTGGACCCCTTAATCCTTATATCATTTTCTCCAATTATACAAGAGGTACCACACTTTGGCAAGTTTATCTGAAGCCGTGAAAGGAATGAAGTCGAAAACATTCGATATTGCCACGTTTAACTATGAAAAAGCTAAAGTGCTATATATGTAGTGATACTAATTAGAAAAGGGACTTTTTATTATTAACAATATGATTGAACGTTAATTCTTTAATGTTCTTGTTTACTGGGATTTTTTCTATTGACATTATTTTTTACAATTTATTGATATTAAAAGATGAGCACTTTTCCAAATTTGTTATGGGCTTCTTCAAGCTCTGGCAGCGTTGTACGAAAACCATAATTACCATACCCTTCGAATTACATAATTGGTGATTTTTATCGAAAAACCTGACCAGCTGACTTCTTATTGGCAAGCGCGTGAGTGTGTTCTTCCCTCTCACTTCGTCAATTGACTGATATTGATTTATCCAGTGGCGTTGGTATTGTCAGTGACCTTTGTATTTTCAATTTTACTTGGTAAAATAGGTACCGTACGCCATTTGTACGTTAATGACAGATATGCGTCATGTTTCCTCGCCTCTTACTGATGCCCCGTAGCTTCAGATAAACTCGCCAAACTATACATGCAAACACCCTGTATTTAGTGTCAACAGCTTCTCATTTTAATTATCAACATTTTCTCTTATTGTCATACGATTTAATTAAACCATGGATGTCGATTTTGGCAAAAATATAGTCGTGGGTAAAATTAATTTGCACTGTTTTACGTTATAATAACAGTATGCGGCGAGGGCTCTTTGAGGATTAAAAAGCTGAAAAGATAAACAAGGCCTACATTATCTCGAGTCTTGACCTACCCACAAGCGGACAATTAATTCTCATCGGTGTAATGAAGCTTCCGATTGGTCTATCAAAAAATTTTCATCAATGGATAGTCCACATGGACTGCGAACTTCTCAGGGCTGTTGCTGTAATTAAAATTTTGTTTGATTTAAACTTTTTCATTGATTAAGACTATATCAATTTTAGTGTCTGTATCAATGTGATTATAATTATCCGATTTGTAGACTGAATTTCGCTAACTGAATTAAATAAAAAGTTTACACTTTCGACAGTTTTACTCCAGATTATCCTGATGTGTATGTGTATTTGTGAACAGATTCGACTTTCTTTACATATCTTTTGACAGTTGACGCGTATGGTATCGATAATTGATTTTCGATTCAAAATATCGATTGTTACTAGAAAAATACAACTACATCAACATGGACAAGGATCTTCTTGCTTTTGACGAATGTATGATGACTTTATTCAGCTCTATATCTAAAGCTAGTGGTGTGTATTTGTCTATTTTTCCCGATACTTCTTTTTTAGGTTGTTTTCGTTTGGTATGGCAATATCTAGAAGGTATGTGTTTTTTTTAAAGTTACATCCAGTCTGTTGTGTGCTACTTTCTTGTCTGCATGTAGTGTAAGATCCCAGTACAATATGGGCTCAGATAGATATTTATAGCGCGGAATTTTTCTGTGATCAGATTGTTTCTGAGTGCTTTGTATTATTTTGGCAATGTTGCTATGTCTTTCAGTATAATCTGTTCCTGCAAATAGCTCGCATGGGCGTCGACCAAGACCTGTAGTGGAACGCCTATGATGCTATAATTATAGTGAAGCAGTGTCGAGCGCGGTAAGTACTTAGATGGATGTCAAGGGAAACTTTAATCAAAGTCTATATATTCCAATAAGTCCGGTCACTCCTTTGTTCGTCGGAAAACGCCGGCATTTTTTGCGGGGAGTCGTAAATCATGTGCAACACCTGTTTTTGCTAGTCATTTGGTAGTATACGAGGTGACGGACGGTGAATTCATTTGTGAAGGAATTTACCGGGTGCAATTAGAAAATATGTTGACTTTATTTTTGTTTTGAAAAATATTGGCAATTTATATAAATTAGATGTCAAAATTATTGCTATAAGTAACTTTTTAGAAATTTTGTTTTAACCGAGGAATGGAATGAAAAAAAATATAAACATAGACTTAAATAACGTATATACGAGCGTATATCTGATAATACTTAATAACTAATACAGAATGATCAGCGAATTAACATTTGTGTTGATATAATCATTATAAAAGAAATTACACAGTTTAACATCTACTTGGTTGGGACAAAACGAATACAAATGAACAATTATTTAGGTCAAGTCCATTTGGAGTGTACTCTGTAGCGTTGTATTGAATAAATAAATAAAAATAATGAAATATTAACAAAACAAAAAAGTATTATGTACATTCTTAAAAATTAATAAATACTTGAATAGTTATAAATTTGTCAAGATTTTCAATTTAGGATGTTCTTCATTCTTTCTAAAGGTCCTTAGTGAGGAATTTCAGTGTTTAATAGATTCGCACCCTTGTATATAAGGACAGCAGGTATTCCCATGGGAAGTTTGGGCAAGGATGCGAAAATGCGATAGTAGACAACTTGGTCTTTAAGTTCATTCCTATTCCTACATCATCCTGCACACATGAATCATTGAAATTTTCAGTGAATATATTTTCTAAAGAAATCAGATATTCACTGAAAATTTTTGGAGGAACTGCCAATCCTCCAAACCGTCCCTGCTTACTACCTTAATAGACTTTTTTTTTTCGCAGAATGATGTGGATTGGTCACAACCTTCCTTATTGCAAAAGTTTAGGCAAATATCTCATTTGTGTTTAACAAAACACTTTTGCAAAACCACATAAACCAGGGCATTTTCTTCTGTGGTCAAATCCTGATAGTCTTTCCTTTTTATGTCCAATATTAGCTGACAATTTTTTATTGTTTCTACACGAATCCACGCAACAATAATTTCCATAAGAAGGCATCGCACACAATCAAAAACACAGCAGATAACGTTCGCACAAATTAAAATTCAAGATCACTTTCTAGGGCGCACCCGATACAACGCTCTGCTACACCACCGTGTAAGTCAAACAGAACTGAAAAATCAATAAATCCCACATCAGATGTGGGTTTTGCCGGTGAGACGGTGGGTGTCGGCAGGAGGGGGATTCTCGCGTCGTCGAGAGAGTGGCCGGACTTATTGGAATATATAGTATTTGCTTTTATTATGAGTTTTATCTAGTTTTTTGTTGCTATGACTTGGTCCTGTTTAGCTGTTACGGATTCTTCAGTTTCTAGTTGTATAGTACATTCAATAGCCTTCTTGTTGTGCGTCACCGTTTTTGACGTATATCCGGGTTTTGGGTATGTCGTTTATTTTATTTGATATTTTGACATATGTCTATCCTTAAATTTGATAAATAAAATCATCAGGATCGTATTCAGCCAAATTCGGAAAGGCTATGAGATTAATAATTACCAGCTTCTTTTTCTAACTGAAAATACTTGAGAACTTACAAATTGCTGATGTTTTTCCGTGTATCTAGGCATATTTTCGTATTATGCAATAAATATAAGAATAAGATTGATATTCACTTTTCATAAATAATAATTGTGACCGTTAACAACAAAGTACAGTCCTGACGAGAACTGTCAGTGTGACAGTAGAAAAAGACGTAAGACACATTACCACTACGAAAGTAACGCCTTCATAGTTTTTTGAAGTCTCGATTGATACGTTGCGCTTGCGCGTAATCTAAACATCAACTAATCAAATTTCTTAAGTCAAAGATTTGTGTTAACGTTAGTAATACATTTAAACGGTTCATAATTGTGATGGTTTGATTAGGATTAATCATAGACTTGCCTTTTTCTCCATTTCTTCCAACGTAATGTGTTAAAAGGACATTAACAATCGATGACTCACACCAAAAAGGGTATTAAATAAACTCTTAGCCTCTCAGCCCCCCATAGTTGCGCCCATGTACGTTTGTTATGATTTAATGGACATCGTAATATCACCGTTAAGCAAATTAACATTGATTTCTGGAAAACAAGCTGTCGTTTTCGTAATTTTGACAAAGTGAATGAATTCAGATACTTACCTTAATGTTCAAACGGTGTAATTCCAGCCCTGTCCAATCGTAGAGTTAATTACCTCATTACGAAGCAATGCGGCAATAACCAGGAAAGCTGTATGATTAGGCAATTAAAAAGGTACACTAACTTTTGTATTTATTACACCAAAAGAATCATTGGTCGGACCGTTATTGGTAGTATCTAGGATGCTATTTATTGTCGGGCGAAGACAAAAACCTCTTCAACATTTTACTTTTGAATTTACTCTTTTATGGTTTTGAGGTGTTTTGAAATAAAAAAAAATTGTTAATTTAGCAGATGGCGTAGTTATTAATTTTTTGATTTTCGTTCAGGAAAGTTATTTGTAAGTAAAATGTGCGGTAATCCAAGCTTGAGAAATTCAACAATAAATATTTTTAAAAACAAATTGTGTATTAAGTAGTTAACGTTAACTATGATTACCCGTGTTGAAAAATGGTGTTTAACTATCAAAAACATGTGTTTAATGCCGTTATCAATTATTGAATTTTTATGTAGTTAGGGAGGATGAAGTAGCGCCAGAGATGATAAAATGGTTAGGAGAAAAAGGAAAAGAATGGCTGCTTCTTATATGCAGGGAAGCATGGGCACTCAAAAAATCCCCAAAGAATGGGAAAATAATCTTATATTGCCAATGCATAAAAAAGGGGATCAAACACTGTGCAATAATTATAGACCAATATGTTTAGCCCAAACCAGCTTTAAAATATATACGAGAATAATAGAGATCCGATTAAGAAGTCATATAGAAGCAAAATTAGAAGAGGAACAAGCAGCTATTTATAGACTTGAAGGCAGCTTTTGATACAGTAGAAAGAGAAAAAATTTGGGAGGTATTGGAAGACTTAGAAGTACCGAAAGATCTAATTAATATAATTAAAAGCACATACGAGACTGTCAAAGAGTGCAGATAGGAGGTCGAAGATCGGAAGAGTTTTCAATGAAAAATGGTATAAAACAAGGTGATAGCTTAAGCCCACTGTTGTTTGTTATTGTTATGGACAAAATAGTGAAGGAAATAAAAAGACAAGGAGGAAATCTGGACACGATAATAGGGTACAGGAACATGGCACCGATCAGACTAAGTAACCTACTATACGCAGACGATATCGTACTCATATCAAAATCGAGATATAAAATGCAAAAACTAATTAACTTACTGGCAAGAGAAATAGAAAGGATGAAAATGACAATACATACAGAGAAAACCAAAGTAATGATAGTAAATGGAAAACAGGAGAATAATTACGAGGAAGTATTTTAACAGAAGATGGAAAAATAGACGCAGAACTTAATAACAGAGCAAATAAATCAACAAGATTATATTATTCCTTAAATCGAACATTACTAAGCCATAAATACATTGATATGAATACAAAGATGAAAATATACAACAAAATTACAGTACCAACTATAACTTATGCCAGTGAGAACTGGGTACTGCAGAAAAAGCATGAAACAAAAATAAATGCAATAGAAATGAAATATTTAAGGAAAATAGCAGGGAAAACAAAATGGGACAAAGTAAGGAACGAAGAAATCAGAAGCATAACTAATCAAGACCCAATAATATCAAATATTAAAAAGAACTGGTTTGGCCACCTAGTTAGAATGAAGCAAGATAGAATAGCGAGAAAAGTAGTGGAAATGGGAATATCAAGAAAAAGACAAAGAGGAAGACCCAGGAGAAAATGGATAGACCAGATTGAAGAAATTGGAAAGAACAAAGGAAAGTCATTAGGAGAGATGAAGGCATTAGCCAGGGACAGAAAAGAATGGAAAACATGGGTTCAGGAAGAACTCCAATCCGACGCCTGAGAAGGCATAAGGATAAGAGAAAGAGAGAGAGATGTAGTTTAACCTAAAAAGCCCCAGGCTAGAGCACTACAACTCGGGGAGTTGAATTCGGCACAAATTAAACTAAATCACTGGGGTGGGGTGTAGAATTAATATCAAATTGGACGCCACCAGCTTTTTAATTGGAACGAAAGCTATTAAAACCAGAAGGAAAAGGTGGAAAGCTGGAAACACCTTGTAAAAATTAACGTTGTTTTATACGAGGATGTATTAATATCTAGTTAGCCTAGACCAGTTCCATGCATAAACAAAATATTGCGTTACCATAGCAACGAACAATAACTCATTAGACGTGTCAGTGTGAAGTTGGACGTCAAAAAAGTGAACCAGAGTTACGTAATAAATTAAAAGAAACAAGATGTCCAGCGAAATTGTGAAAATCGAATAATTGGAGCCATCAGTTTTTTGGGATTGCCATTGAATAATCATAATTTATTTTTTGGATAAGGGTAGAACAATAACCGGAGACTACTATTCGACATTACTGACCACTCTACGGGAAAAAATTAAAGAGAAAAGATGCGGAAAGCTATCCAAAGCTGTTTTGTTTTTGCAGGACAATGCCCCTGCACACGAATCTCATGTTGCCATGCAAAAAACTCGTGATTTAAGGCTTGAATTACTAGAACACCCCCCTTATTCACCAGATTTGGCTCCGTCCGACTATCATCTCTTTCCTCAACTGGAAAAGTAGGGCTGTATAACGGAGACCTTACATGCAGAAGATGCAAAAAGGATACCGAAACAGCTCTGCATATACTATGCAACTGTGAGTCGCTGGACCACAGAAGGCAGAAGCTGTATGGCAGAACTCAAATGACTCCAGAAGACTTCTACAACCAACCAGCAAAGAACCTGTATCAGCTAATACATGGAACGGATTGGCTGAATAGGTTGTAGTCAGAGCACTAGGAGTATCCACAATAAGCCCAGGAGGCTGAGGTGGTACCGGCGAAGGGACGGCTCTTTTGGAGAAAAAAAATAAAAAAAAAATAGGAGAATATGTTGAGTAATAAAATATTTTGACGTTGAAATTTTGTTTGGTTCTATAGTAGGCTGAGAATTTTTTAGTATACATAATGTACACTGTGTTATTTATAAGATGCAACGTAGGTATTCCTGTACAAAACTGTCAAACGCGAGCTAACTTTTTTACCAAATAGCGTTCATATAAAATAATAACAGATTTGGAAAGGTCGTTGAAAAATAAGTTCAAATGTACTTTTAATTTTCTTAAATTCGCTCTGGTTTAATAAAAAAATGTATGATTATGTTTCATAAAGGTAGTACACCATTTTCATAATACTTTCGAATACTTTCAACCGCGTAGGAAATAGCCAGACGGGAAATTTAACACTTAAATGTGAAGGAGCGCGGTTCGATTCTCCGCTGTGGTGTGCATTTGAACTTATTTTTCAACGAAGTTTCCAAATCTGTTATTAATTTTTATGAACGTAATTTGATAAAAAAGATAGCTCGCGTTTGACATTTTTGCACAGGTAGTCCTATGTCGCATCTTATAAATAACAAAGTGTATATATTTATATTCCTATTTTCCTTCGCTTCTTTCCAGCTTCTTCCTCTTTCTTTATCCAGTAATCCAGCTATTACCTTATCCCAAGTTCTTCTTGGTCTGCGCCTTTTTTATTTTTTCAAATATTGCTTTCCATAATCTCTTTACTGGTCTTCGTTCATCCATACGTTGTAAATGTCTCCACCATTGTAGTTGTCTTTTTTCTATTCTATTGTATTCCCAGGACTTTCCTTATATCTATGTGTTCCATTCTATCTTATTTTGTTACACCTCTTACTCTTCTCAAATATTTCATCTCTGTCGCCTGTATTCTACTTTTTTGTTGTCCTGTTAACACCCATGTTTCGCATCCATATCTAAGTACTGGTCGATATATTGTTTTAAATACTTTCAATTTAATTTCTTTTTTGTTGATATATTTGGTATTCATGCCATAGTATAATTTGTTGTTTGCTTCCTGTGTTCCGTTTTCGTCTACTTTTGTTCCAAGGTACTAAAAATGTTTAACATGCTTTAACGTTAAGTTACAAAAAAATGAATAAAATGAATCTATTTATTCCCGAACGCCTCAAAAACACCCTCAGGCTCTGATGCAGGTGTATACGGGCGCAGACCTAGGACAGAAATTTCAACTTCTCTAGGATCTTATGCAACCGTATTTCAGGCGGAAGTTTACGCCATTGTTTCATGTATGGAGGGAGTGGAGCAAGCCAATCTCATACATAGAACAATCAAAATTTCCTTGGACAGCCAAGCGGCTTTGAAAGCACTTAGCTCTCACCGTGTAACGTCGAAACTGGTTTTAGACTGCCAAAAATGGCTCTTCTCAATAGAAGAACTCAATAAAGTATTGCCTTATTTTTGACCCCTGAATGCATTAAAATGGAAAAAACCGGATGGTTCTATTTAATAAAATAAAGAAATTTGATATTTATGAAGTTAAATTTTGAACACTTTCTATACACACCCTGTATAAAATGAAAACTTTTCCATCATAGGTCTGACCTTGCTAAAAGGAACCGAATATAAACCATTTTCATTTATTTAAGGGTATCCTCTTAAAAAAATAATTTGTAAGGGTCTGCAACCGTCAAATTTTTTACAAAAAATTAATAACTCAAAAAATATGCATTTTTCGAAAACAGTATACTAATATTTTACGTAGATTTTAAAAATGTATTAATATAACAAAGTTAAAATAACAAAGTTACAGTGGACTACCGGTAGAACTGGAAGTCTGCTATCTTTGAAAATATTTTAGTTAAAAAGATCGCATCCGAAAACCGAAACGTAGAAATTTTCATGATTTTACTAGTATTTTGCAATATACAGATAGTTTTAACTCGTCGTGCGTCACCCTGTATAGTCCCAATTTTGTCGATAACTTTACCGTTGTAAAAAGTAATTATTTTTTTCTATTCCAGTCTATGAGATTTGCAATAATATATTTCCGTTACCTCTAAAATCTTTCACTTTTTTCACGATTATAGTTTAACCCAAATTCCAAATTGATATTGTATAATTCGACCTTAAATCAATAAAATGCATTTCAAACAAACTTTGTGAAGGCGGATAAATCAATAATCAATACTAGTATAGGTAATAAACGTGACTTGTTTTCATAGGCCAGACTTAACCTTCTTATTTTTGATTGAATCTTGGAAAATTATATTTGCTACTAAACGGAAATATTCATGTTCACACGATTATCCGAAAGTCATGATTTGATCGGCGGTTGATGGTAATGGTGGCCGTGATTTTACGGTTTTGATTGTATCTACTTAAAATATATAAAATTGTCATTTTGAATTCCCCTAATACGTAAATTATTTTATGTAATTTATTCGAAGTCATGAATATTTTAAAAATTATCTCGAAACGAATGCGACGAATATTTCCCTTTAAATATTCATGCCCTACAAAAAATTTAAGTACCTGCCGCATTCTGTGAAAAAATATACCTCCCAAACATTTTTTTAATAGGCTTTTAATCAAAAATTAATTTTATACGATGAGTTATACTTTTTCGAATAATTTAATATAATCCCAAACTCCGTATTTTATTTATTTAATTTCGTATGCCCAACCCTCGAGTCCTCCTCTGTTGTGTTCCCTTTTCCACATTTAAAATTCCGTGGTACATATCTGTCTTTTCCATTTTCCCCATGGTGAACAGGAAGGGGACATACACCAATGTTATATCGGAACTGATGCAACAGACACTGGAAACGGTGTAGGATAGAATGCCTAAGGGCGAACCCTGCAAAAACTGCGCTTACTACCTTCACCAGAAAAAGGAAGCTTGAAGGACTAAACCGGCCAAGCATCTTCAACGCGCAGCTGTGTCTAAGCCAGGAGGTTAAATATCTGGACCTGGAATTCACACCTCCATGACAGATGCCTAAGGGTCAACCCTGCAAAAACTGCGCTCATTACCTTC
>CAJUYH010005209.1:0-24090 GCA_910591685.1 Galerucella tenella
AATATCAAAACTATACAGTCATCATCCTATTGTCAATATGATCAAAATAAAATTATATGAATTGAAGAATAAAAGTATCGTATTCCTATGAGTTCCCTCACATGTAGGATTGGTGGGTAACGAAGAGGCCGATAAATTGGCAAGAGAAGCAGCAAATGATAATAGATTAATTCCACATTTCAATCCATTACCAATAGACCTGAAAATCAACTACAAACACAAAATTTTGAAAAATTGGAGTGATAGCCTGAAACAATCTCAGCCTCGAGAGATCAAATCTCTGTTTGGACCATGGCAAAATCATGCCCCCAATAGATTCATGGAAGTTGTAGTGACTAGACTACGTCTAGGACATAGCAGACTCAGTCATCAATATCTACTGTCAAAGGAGTGTTAACCGTATTGTGAAGTATGTGAGCATCCCATTACAATTAAACATATTTTGATTGAGTGTCCGCTTTATAGTGTCGCAAGGTTACAGCATCACCTACCGAACAATTTAAGTGCAGTGTTCAAGGAGTGCAGTTTTCAAAGTTTAATACAGTTTTTAAAGGATTCTGAGCTTCTATACGAAATATAATTATTCTATTGTTCAACTAATATGTACAAAATAATTATTCACTGTTCCACCGCTAATAACCAATATGGTTGATGCGGAAATAAAAAAAATAATAATAATAACTGCAGTCGCGTGCGGGAAAGTATCACTTTCGGCACTTGTTAGGAAAATAACTATTCTGTTCTATTTAAAATATCAATTACACTTATTTTAAATGGAATAATCGCGAGAAGAATGCATTTCTTTGTATTGAACACTACCTGAAATTAAAATTCGTTGTGTATATAATTGCTCATAGAAAATTTATTTTCATGTTCTTTCACCCCTTCAAAGCACATTTTTTTAGTTTTTTTTTCATGTGGTCGTAGATAAAGTTTTGTATGACACTTGTGCGTGAAGTACTTTTGCGCACCCGTCGTGAAAAACTATAACTTCACGCACTTGTATCATAAATAACTATAAAACGTCACTTCTGCTTTTGACATACATTATATACACTAGATGAAAAACTGCTTATAAAACGATCTACACTCCTATACAGAGTTCGGCAAAAGTCCAGGACCAGACAAATGTCGAAGAAAAAAATATAAGTTTTGTGAAAAATCTTTTTTCACCACAAATTTCCAATAAAGTGTGGCGTATCAAAGTTATATTTTTTCTTATGGAACACCTTATATTTTATTGCATTTTCCGATTGCCCCTGAAAAATATAATACTCCTTCATAATGGTTTTTTAAAAATGTGAAAATTTCGAAAAAAATTAATAACTCATTGATATAACAAACTCTAGCAAATTTTCTCTTACATCTAAATAGTTGGATATTCGTTGAATGTATTCCACGATTGATACTAAATATCTCTTCACAGGGTGTTCAGAATTTTCAGTTTCATCATTAGATCATTCAATGTGCAGTATCAGGCTTATTTTAAATGTCCTCTTCTGAATGACATAAGGGTGTCCTATACCTAGGTATTATACTTTTCGTGCAATTTACAATTTTCTTCAATTTTATGCAAAATCAATTTTAAAACATCTGCAATTCTCTCCAAATTTCAAACTAATGATCCTGGCATAGTTGTTGTAAGAAACTAAATAGATCACGTTTCAAGCCTGCAGATAATATGGGGTTCTGCTATCCTATACGGAGTGGTTAAAAAGATATAGCCACTCTTACAGAAAAATCACTATCCACTATCCAATTTTTATGTCAACCCTCTGCCATACCCAGTGTAGTCAAACCAACCTTGAGATGAGACTCTTGCCGGGATCTGGATCAAGTGGAGCAAGTATTTCTGTATTTCGGATAACAATTCCTATTGTTAACAAACATTATAATAAAGAAATAACGATAATCAGGATGAAATAACGATAATCAGGATGATCCGGTTACAGGGAGACTTACGTTGAACTGTACAGAGCGGAAAAATAATTCCTCTCATTGAACAAGGAATGTCCCAAAAAAAAGTAACAAAAATAGTAAGCGTTACCCAGGTTGTTGCATCGACAGCATTCAGGCAATGTATTTGGAATTAGTAGCAGCACTCAAGAACAGACCCAGATAAAGTCATCAATAAGTCACAACTGAACAGAAGGACCGCGCTTGTTGTGCCAAACTGCTAGATGAAATCCCAGTGTTTCTCATCCATGGCTGCAACGATAATTTCTGAACGCAACAAGTGTGAACTTTCCAGCTGGAACCATAAAAAAAGACTTAACGCTCGAGGATTGTACAGTAGGAGAGAGTTACGGATCCCAAAGTTATCAAGGCGGAAGAAAATTTGCCCACTGAATTGATGCCTTCCACACTAAAGCTGCACAATTGAGAATTGGTAAAATGACATTTTCTTGGATAAGACCAGAATTGTCATCAGATTAGATGACGATCGAATTCACTTTCCCAGAGCTAATATAAACTGTGGAAGGTGGCAAGTGTACCTTTTTCGTTTCGATACTCTGATGCCTATTAAAATGCAGTAACAGTCGATTGAGAATTTTTTTTCTTTCCATTTCTTCCCATCACGTTTAAGGCAGTTGCTCAAAGTAACTAGGTAATTGTTTTTTATCCATTAATGTCTTCAATTTCACATTTAGTAATTGAACTGAGACTACAAACAGAAAATTACAAAGAAACTTTCATAGTAACCGGCTGCGTTTCTGATTATGTTTCACACTTCAATGAGATTGAAGTAAGTATAGTTTTAGATTTTTAAAAGGAAAATATTTTTCATTAAAATGTGCTGTTTCTTTGAAATTATTAACAAGACCAAATTCCTTTGAAATATTCTAATGTAACTAGTCTTGGGGCATTTTCTTTTTGTTAAAATTCACCTATTGTGTACCTTTCAAAGAAATATCAGGTTTCTTTGTTATTCATTGATGTCCCATAGTTCATTTCTGCTTTTTTGTAGTAAAATTAGTTTGAACGATATTTTTTTAAGAAACTCTTGAACTATTATGAAATATTGCGTGAAAATGACAAATAAAACATAATTATTTCCATATTTGGAGAAAATCTCACCCACAGAGATCATGAATTGACATTCCATAACGAAAAAATGTCACTTAACCCTCTTCAAGTGAAGGTTACAGCCCCCAACTTTTTCAAATGGCAAACGGGTGCTTATGATATATTGCTCAGAAAATCATTTCATCCTCTATTTAAAAACGTTCAGGTTTTCATATTTATTGTGAAAATTATCGTGAAGAGAATCTTATTACCGAAGCATAGGTACCCACCTCTCGTCAGGTGTCTCCACCATACCATATTAGAAAAAATGCTTCACCCATCTGGTTATAGTCCCATCTAGGGACTATACAGTACTCGATGTTTTATTATCACTCAATTTGAAGTCGAGGAGTCACGACACGTTTGTGAAAAATAGTAGAATGAAAGAAAATGTGAATATCGAACCATCGGAAAAAAATGAATTGTCGTATAACGGTATAACAGTGGTTCCAGTTTCGTCTTGTTCCAGCTCAAGCAGTCTCCGAACAATTAACGTACTAGAACAGTGAACAGACGTTTCATCTGAAGCCAACATAAACAATGTCAAAGTTCATTTATTTCTTCTGATGGATTCTACAGATGTGATAATTATCCAATCAATTGAATTTGTTTGTGATCAGCTTAGATGAATTAATTAAAAGCGATTTATTCAATAGAGATATCAAGATAATAGTATCATAACACCTCGAAAATTTGAAAACTACTTTTCAAAGAGAGGACCGTCAATGAGATTGTCTGTCGGGGCATACATAGCCCGAGCAGTAGATATTTGTTCTCAGTGAACCGTATTCCCTTTGAAAAGTGATTTTCAAATTTGCAAGGAATTATTTATGATACTATTATCTTGACATCTATTGATAGTATGCATCACTTAAATATGACAATTGTTACAGAAAACTGTAACTAAGCAGATTTATCTAATACTTGACAATATACAGAATTTCATTAATACATCTTGTTCATGAACAGGATGTCAATTTGAAGGTTTCTGTAATGTCCATTTCCCATGGTACGAGCTGACGCTGCAACTCGAAAAAGTTGCATGCAACTTGGCGGTTTTTT
Organism: Galerucella tenella; assembly: GCA_910591685.1. Taxonomy (NCBI): domain Eukaryota; kingdom Metazoa; phylum Arthropoda; class Insecta; order Coleoptera; family Chrysomelidae; genus Galerucella; species Galerucella tenella. The sequence continues at coordinate 4,129 of CAJUYH010005209.1, forward strand.
TTCGTTGGGAGCGTCGGTCGCATGAATTAGAGCTTGCTCTATTCACGAGCGAGAAGTCGCTGCGACTCAGTAACTTCTCTGGTGGATTTTGTCGCAACAACCTAAAATTTTCATTTCCTGCAAAATATTTTGTAAAAACAAATACTGGACTAAGCGAGGTAGGTCATCTGTGGATAAAACTATACGTCGTGAAACGTTGGTCCATAAATAACCTTGCGCTGGTCTGCAGTTGTTAGGATAGGATATCAGCAGTGAAATTTGTAGAAGTAACTGCAATTACTACTAACGGCGTTATAATTCTCATTATCCCATTGAATTAGCAATTTTAGAAGTGACGGGACTCTTTAGGTGGCACCCTCGTGCGTTCAAAGTGGGCTATTCATCTAGTCTGTTCAATGATTGAAGCAAGCAACAGTCTGGACTCGCCATTATGACAACCATATGCAAAGGACTATGCTTCCAGCTTATGGAAAATGAAAGACCACTCAAATGCGGATATTTTGATACCAACTCATTCGTCTTGAAAAATAGAACATTTGATAACATTGTGCCAATGTTGTGACTTATAATTAACTCACAATTAATGATATTATTTTCAAAATCGCTCACGGAAATTGTATGAGTGAGACAGAGATAAAATACGTAAACAAACCTGTATTACAGACAACACCTGATTCCACCAAGTAGGGAGATAAGAAATGAATAAATAAAACCAGACAGGGTTGAACCGACCTAATTTTGTGAGTTAATTTTTATATGTTGTTTTTTCTTCGTAGTATTTTGTAGTGTAGTTGTCGGCAACTCTTAAAAAAAATAGGATAGGGATGCGGAAAAGATTTTTTTATATGCTAGATGTTAAATGTCTATTAACTGTTAATACGAAAATGCTTGTGAAATGTGAGTAGGTAATGAACCTGACGTAGGTAAAGAGTGATACTAAAAGATAATGTATAATTCTTAGAGTATGCTGAAAAAAAATTTCCATTGGCCTAAGCCGGTTTTTGGTTTTTATATTTTTTTGGTAGCTGAAGTCTCCTTTTTGTTTTATTACATTTTTTTGGATGGCCGAAGCCGGGTTTTGTTTGATTTTTATATTTTTTTGATAGCCGAAGCCGGTTTTTGTGTTATTTATATTTTGATGGCGATGAGTGTTTTCCCTTGCGTAACATAAAAAGCACTGTTAACTGAATATAATTTGTATCATCATATTTCTTCATGATTAGATATGGTTCGATCAGCAGCGTCAAGTACAGTATTTAGTAATTTGGTCTATGGATATCTAATATTAGGTTGGTGTCTAGCATATCCTAAATACCAAATCACGCTAGCTACATGTGCACAACATCCAAGTATTCGAGCTCCAGTTTTGCAAGTACAGTAATATATCGAATATCTTCGTTAGGTTCGATTTCTTCTTACTTACAGTTGATCGGCATTTACACGAGATTAAGACTTTTAACAGATTATAAGGTAAATCATACTCTTGTTTTATTGAAAATGTAATGAGATCCCTTTTATTAATGACTTTAGTTTTTTCATATACAACAATGTCACTGCAATACGTAAACATGTCCACAAAATTATTTTCCCTTAAGTTTGTCATAAGTTTAAAGTCGTGATCATCAAAATTGTCTTCAGAGTCGAATTGATTTTTCACAACATCAAAGGAAGCATTTCTTAATGCTCGAAACTATTGTGATATCTCGTTAGGAGATATGACTACTTTGCGAGGATTAGCATGCAGCGCTCCGATTAAATCTGACGACAACCACCCTTCATCATTAAAATGATCAATACATCAAAAAGAACCTTTTTTTGAATATATATCTATCCTGGCTTTAAAAGAAATTGTCTGGAGATTTTTATTACCATCGCAAACAAAACAGATATGAATGAATAACCTCACCATTTTCTATTTTTCTTTGATGCAAATTCTACGATGGCGGGTGGCGTTCTGAAATCCCTCTGGAAGATCGTTTAATTCCTCACAACGCCGAAATTCTCTAGGACGAGCTCTATGTTCACAAACGTAACACTGCATTTTCTTAGTTTTTGAATACTTGACTTTAAGAAATCTCTAAATTGAATACGCACACTTCTAGCACACAAAGCGATTATTTATTAAAACTGGTCATTTGTAGTTAAAACTTGTTAGTCCACAATTGGATGGATACACCCTTTTCTCTCATACTCCTATTACCTGTCGGGGATCTGTCAGGTATAAATATTTGCAATTTATAATCTATCATATATCTTTATACAACTGAAAAATATAATCCTATTATTTTGTTTCGACGAAACGCGTATTCATCGTATGTACAACTCTATTCACAAGTCCGACTCTGTTTCACCGCAGCAGGTGGTGTCCTATTGAATGGTTGGATCATGTAATCGAATTGAAAATTTCTGACAAATAAACTGCTTTTGTGGGTTTATTAATTAAATTACAATTTTGGCGCAATGTTATCAAATGTTCTATTTTTCAAGACGAACAAGTTGGTTTCAAAATATCCGCATTTGAGTGGTTTTTTATTTTCCATAAGCTGGAAGCATAGTCCTTTCTGCTTCACTAACTGAAGATTGTTTTTGGTGAAAATCTCACTTGTTATGTTTTCCGCTGAAATATTTTGCGATGTCTCACTCTTGGTAGGGGTACTGAGCACAAAAATAATAGTATATCATACACCAAGGTGGTGAAGACTATTATTATTGACCGAGCACCAAGATTATAAGGTGCAAAGTTCATACATGTCTTCACAATTATGGTAAGTATGCAATTTTTTCCACTTCTAGCCAAATATAAGCCAAAAATTGGGAATAATTCAAAAACGCACCACGAGAAGTGTTTAATTAACCGCGAATTTTTTAACTGACGGCATTTTTATTCAAATAATTTGGTGTTTGTAGGTAATTTCAAGCAGCAAATATGTTGAAGACAATCTCCTGGGTATACAAAATTATATTGCACAAGTTTTACAGTCAATCATTTTTGTTGTGTCCATATTAGCATACAGATACTGGCACCTTTGTAGCGGTTTGTTCATACCTTTGAGTAGCAAAGTAAAGCTCCAGACCTTATTGTATTAATTATATTACATAAACAAACTGAGAATTTCTACAGCTTAATTAATAATGCATGACCACCTACTTTATTCAATATAGGTACGTTAACCATGGAATTTATGATATTCAATATTTTGCCAAATCCTTGTAGGTGCTTTATTATTCACAAAGAAAATCATCTATTCCCGACAGGTCTAACTGATATTCCCGCATAGAGCATGCAGCATTGTTGGAGAGGAAGGAAAAATCTCAGTAAATGAAAAAGAACACACATATTACCGCTGAGAGCTAGGATTAACTGTGATATCAGTCAAAAAGAACGCACTTAATGAATGCTTATCAGGTATGATTAAGTCATTCTAGGTATTGTTAACGCAAACGCTTTATTTCTGTTGTGCTACAGCGCGATAATTGAGATTATAGACAAAATAAAAAAGACAGATTGAATTATAGGTGCATGGAGACCACATTTATAGCCTCCATGTATAGGCGGTGGGCAAGGATTCGATGGCTTGGGAAGGAATTACTTTATTTTAAGTGGACTGTTCTCCTTTTTTCTCACTTCTTTCCTTTGCTCTCAGGTCCCTCGCAGAGTACCCTCGTTGTTATAAACTTCATTGTTGAAGTACGATGGGTAATTAAACGCTTTTTTCGGAATTTACGATTATATTGACAATTCGTATATAAAAATAACAATGACATCTCATCATAACAACGGTTGCTAAGTACATTTTTTTTTTCTACGGCCGTGCGTTTTAACCCACTTTCCCGCACGCATTTTAGCTCTGAAAGTGACACTTTCCCGCACTTGACCTTATCAGATAGTTTTTTACTTCGGAAGTTATAACTATTGTTACAACAGGTAAATAAATATTTACGAAATAGTCCATTAAATGAAATCAACATCTTTTCCAGCTTTTTGTTGCATTTTTAATTTTTTGAAAATATAAAATATTGAAGATATTTTGATGTAACCCTGTACATTCTTCAGAGTAGTGTCACAAAACAACTATCAAACCACCCGGGTTTGATATAAGAAAAATATATCAAGTAAAATTCTTTCATCATCAAATTGTGTTTTTAATATTAATATCTATAATAATTAATAGTTTTTGGTTAAAGTTTCGCATATGTATGTTGAAATAAAATAATTTTTGAAAAATGGGTTGATACACTTTTTTTGTATATACGGCCGTAGAAAAAATGATGTTCCCAACTCATGCGTAAAGTGTCTTTCCCGCCCTTGACCGCTTGCCCGAACTCCGCTCCGCGTCGTTCGGGTCAACTTCAGTCGCGTGCGGGAAAGTATCACTTTCCGCACTTGTTAGGAAAATAACTATTTCATATAGATATATAGTCAAAGGCACTCTTATCGTGCGGGTCATACGATTCATCAAAAACATACTCACAGTTTATGTTTTTTTTATTACGTTTAATTATAACTTCCAAATAAAGTCCGTAAGATAAATAAGACAGACTTATGCAATTTTGAAGGGAAAAAGAAGGATATGCATTTAGTTTTCAGCGATTCTAAAAAGTCTTTCACCAGCGGAGTTTTTATTTAAATGTCAGTTTTACAATTCAAAGTGACAATATATGATGTAGCTATCTTGGTAGGTCTATGTAGCTATCTTCATGTTAGTTAAAATAATCTTCTTCTTTTTCTCTCCGGGTGTATTTGTTATCTCACATTTTGGTAACCTCTGTGTTTTTTGATTTGATACATATGGTTAGTGACCTTTGAACCCGCACGATAAGAGTGCGTTTGACTTTATAGAGAAACTTTTAGATGCTCAGTCATCAATGACAATTTACTCAGAAATAAATAATGTTATTAACGAAGAAAATGCACAATTTATTTAGCCAAGCAAGTATGTTAAGAATTACCTGGAATTCTTAACAGACGGTATGAGGCGTTTCTGTGCAACTAGCCCGCGCATCCAGTCACTACAGTCGCGAGAACTACAAGAGTTTTTACGTAAGCAAAACATAATAAAAAAGTTCAAAATATCATTAATCACATTACACTAATATCCTAATATCGATGAATATTATAAAATATTCCAGTACCTATATTAGTTTTTGAGTCATTAAAAGTGAAAATGAACAAAATCGATCAAACATTGATTGGTGTGAATCTGGCTTGTGTTTGTCAATGTGAAAATGTCGAAAATAAGAATTGCTAGTGGCTAATAGTGTGGTAAGGGTAAGAAGGATTCAGGATTAGATCAGTTTTAAATTTATTTATATCATACACGTACATTATTGTGTTTTCATACCTCAAATACCATCTACATAATGAATTACTTGAAGGCCCGCCTATGCATTAAGGCGCAAAAAACAGTTTTCGGTTATTCAATTCTTTATTAACAAAATATTAATTCACGTTTATATATTATTTGGTGGTATCTACATTGATTTAACAGTACTGGAAAGTACCGCTAAATTCACCGCAGCAAAGATTAACTTGTGATTCATTGTCTGGGTCTCTAGTTTTTGTGAGAAAGTGCGAGATCCAGATGGTACGCCTGCCAACATCCTTGGAACCCTATTTTTTGAGGATGTGCTGTCCTCTAAATATCCTTCAACTGACGTCCCTTCACATCCATTATGACCTTTCAGTGTAGTCATTGTTGCTCCAGCCTCTGCTGAATTAGTTGCCGACCATTCACATAATCTTTTTCATCTAATATTAAGCCATCAGAGGGAATAGTATATTGTGCAACAAGTGGGGAAACTTCAACTTTTCTCACGAGTGTGGAAGTTTGTGGCACGAGACCGAAGGGCGAGGGACGCAAAGACACGAGTGAGAAAAGTACTTTCCCCACATGTTTCACACTATACTTTTTCTACAACTGCACAAATTTAAAGAATACAAGTAAAGTAATTATGGCTAGTAAAACAAAAATAACACTATCCCATCTCTAAACTGTTAAATAATTTCATTCAAAATTATAGTTGATGGTGAAATTTGTACAATTTTGTATGGTCAAACCAGGAACGTCATTTCTTTTCATTAAATTATCTGTTATTAGAAACTACTTTTTCGAATTTAAAAACTTCCAATATAATCTGACAGTTTTGTGACAACTAAGTAGGTTGAGACTCAACTATCTCGCAACAAAACCGCAGACAATAATAATGTCAAGGTTATGTCGCAGGTGAAAATAAAAAATTGTGAAAATGTGGGTCTTTGCTTTCTGCTATTATTGTATTGAAAAGCATCAATAAAATTATTCCTGTTTTTAAATAAGCTTTCTATACCTAAATCACATTTCAATTGTTGTTTTTTCAAATTGATTAAATATTCACTGAGATGTGCCACTGAGCATTTAGGCACCATTGAGCTCTTCGGAATGTTCGGTGTAAATTGAAGATCTTCTGCAGGGGCTGGCAAGGGGTACCCAAAGCTTCGTGAAATGTCCCAAGTGTCCCAAAAAATATGGAATGTTTTGGCACAAAATTACTGGTTACCAGACTCTTCTAGAAAGACCAATTAAGTTCTCTAATGCATTTTGGTTAAAACACATTTAGAGAATGTGACATAATATAACCACACGCAATATACCCAAGTAATCTGATTAAATAATATATTGTTGTATCTATAGCAATTAACGATGAATGCAAACCTCATGAAACCCCTCTATGTAAATATGTGTTTTAACGTCAGAACCGTCTCCAATTTGTTCTGCTCATCGAAAAAAATATTAAAAAATTGTAGACAAGGGTTAAACTGCTAGAAGGTGACAGTTCACGTTTCCTCCCATTGGGCGATACTGCAGCATATTTATGTGCCCTCAAGAAGGTGGGCGCAATATTATATTATATTGGGTACAAATTGTGAATAATAGTAAAGCTGCTGGAGAGTATGCTTTGGTTAGAAGCAGTCGCGGTAATGATACTAATTTAAATTGTGGATTGGTGGCAGATCACAAATGAGCTTTTGACGATTCGAGTAAAAAATATGAAGATTTAATTGTGTGAAGTAATATCTGGGAAGACTAGTTGGGAAAATAGCACACACTTCAGATCAGAAAGATCTAGTTTACTAAGTATCGTGATATAGTGGTATTGAATGGTGAAATTCATAGTCGACACTTAAGGGTCAACTAAGTTTGAGTTAAGCTCGAGGCAACTTTTCATATCCACAGACATTACTCAAGTAATACTTCAATTTAAGTGAAGAAAGTTTGGCATCAATAATATTATCAGGAACTTTTGGTTGCATTCATATTAAAATTTGTATTCAGTTCGTGTATTAGCCCTCTGCAAGTATTTTATTCTCAGTTTACTTCTTTACTGTTCATATATATTTCTTAATTGCTGCGTAAGTTTAATTTTCAAGGTAGTTATTCAATAGATACTTTTAGATTCTTATTCTCAATTTTCATAGTAGATATTATTAAAGTTCATTATTTCTTAGGAAAATAGAAATCAAAAGAAAACTTTATTCGTCTAGCGAAAAACTAGCCTTAAGTGAGCTGGTTCGTGAATATTCTTTTATAGACAATAAGAAAACTGATTGTGCTAGCTTAGCTGGAAATAAGAATGCATGGGTGTCACTGGCAGACGAGTTTAAGTCAAGCGGAGAGCATTGCTTCGTATCAAAAATGAGTTAATTCAATAATTTTGCTTTTGACTACACCAATATGATTACTAACCTAGGTAAACGATAAACGTAAGCATTTTCCTCATCTATATATTTTACAAAATCAATAAAATTATCCATCATACTAATTTCCTTGGAAAATTTCAAACTATAACAGACAAATAACAACCGAACAAATTTTGATATCAAAAAATGACAGTGGTCGCGTTCATCCCAACAAAGTTGATCAGGTAGCGATTTTTGGAGTGATCCATCAGTTCGGAATTCTGCTGAACGTGCTAATAAAACCATTGACATATATGTAACAAATGTCAATGAATACAACAATAACTCAATTTTATTTGATATATACGATAATTATGAGATAGGTATTACTTCTAACCATTGAAAATGGGATTCAATTACAATAAATAGAGCTCCCCACTTTGGAGCATACTATAAAGAGTTGAATTTCCTGACACACTATACAATTTATTAATGAAATAATAAGTCACCTCCAGCTGTTCACTCATTTTCACTGAGATACAAACTAAAATATCTCCAAACAAAGATATTTATATTATGTTTCCAACATATGTCATAAATGACAGTTGATGCATCATCAATCGGTAGCGTGTAGCGTATTTTAATTCTGATTGAAAAAATGGCGACTGATACCACATCGCTCAATCTGATCAGTTAACAAAACACGCGTTCAGCAGGAAATTGATGATCGCTTCGGTAGCGCTACGTTGTGATGAACGCGACCAGTGTTAGGTAAAAACGTTGTTCATAGGTTAGAAATCTTCACTGGAATCTGTACTCATATTTCACTCGAGTAACACTTAAACTCAACCTCACTTTTCGCCTATTAAGTGTCTCTGCATACAATAAGGATGAGTGAAGTATGAGTGACCCTCAAGTGTCGACTATGAATTTCACCCTTAGCTGATGAAATACAGTTTCACTGTCCTATTTTATGAATGCTACCCCCAAACTCAAGTTTGGAAAATAGCATCATTTCATAGTTCATGAATCATTTAAAAATTACTCAATTTTCTTTTCTACAAATATGTTTAGTGGAATATTTTGCATAATATGCTCCTGAGAAATTAAATATCTTTTCAGTCAATAATCCATCATTTTTCAAATCAGAGTATAAGGAGTGCTTCATCCTATTTTAATTTTTTTGACTTACTTGACATTGTACTGGTTTCTCATCTCTGTCTAGACGGAATTATTAGATTGTTTGTACCGGTCCTGCTAGCCTCGCATTCAATATAATAATGTGTTTGTTTTGGCAGACTTTAGTATGTGAACTTTAATAAATTAAAAATTTGCAATTTTGAATATTACAATAACGTTTGTAAAAATAATATTTGCATGTTTACAAGACGCTTGATTAAAGTGATGTTTTTCCATAAAATACTCTTCGGGAAATTAATAGGTCTTCCGTCTATTGATTTATTTTATTGTTACCACGAATCAATTGTTTATTACAATTAACAGAAGGGGAACATCCACAACAAAATGCCGATGGATATAGACAACTCTGGAGGATAGGATAATAATCTCCACTCTGTGGCGAGTCAACATCAAGGCAACTAAGAGGTGGAAGATGTCCATAAGAAGAAGTTCTATCATTTGACAATTTATTCTACCTAAATATGTTTCCATACTAGCCCGTGATTTTATTACGAATTTCAAATCACCATTTATTTGTGAACCAAATTATTGGCGATTTTTTCATGATTAATCATATATGTCTAAGTTGAAGGAATTTACGGAAAATAGTATATTCATCTCGTAAGAAGAGCCACGTTCCTGGACTCTGTGTTGGTAGGTCTCGGCTTCGTCCAGGAATGTTAGGCTTTTTCTTCTTGGTAAAGAATGGACTATTTTAGTTTTATTTCAAATTGAGTCTCATTATAATCTTAATCATGTAAGACGCATCTCCACTTTGTCCGTTGTCGATGCCTGCTTCTTAATCTGAAAGGAATTAAATCGGTATTAGGTTTTGATCACAGGTTTATCGTTGAACTCATAGGTATCAGTATTTTCCAACCAAAAGTCATGTCCTTCTCTAGATGACGATGAAAGTTTCATTCTCGCAACGTCATTTGAAATGGGAACAGTGTCATGGCAACTGCACATTCCTTGAAGCATCTTTGAATCGTTTGTCCAATTTTTTCTGCTAGTTGTGTTTATTCATCGGAGACATAGAGACTATAAATTATTTGATATGCTTTTCTGTACATTTACATAGTTCGGGAGTTTGAATTTGGTGATCAGCTGTTAGTTGGAGATTATTTTGGCTAGATAATTGCTTGCTTGTTTCACACAAACTATCACTCGATCTCTTTCCATAAGAAGTTGCAAAAAAATGCCATTCCACTTGAATATGGAAATCTTTTCCATGACATAGCAAGTTTTTTAAATTATAATGATTTTTATAATAAGCTGCTGCACTCTCTGAGGAGTAAATTAGTTTTCAAATCAGTTGGGAACTTTAATTTCAAGAAATTAAGTTAATACCTCTTAGAAAACTGTAAACTGAAGTTGAATTATCGTTTAAACTATTTGATATTGTCACTACCTAAATATTATTTGAGTCAGTTCTCAGTGTAAACAAAGACCACGCGTGATCTGTTAAAGCCAACTGCGTATTGGACGACTTCCTTTGAAATGTTTGCAGTAAGGGAACTGAAGTTTTTACAGGTTTACAGTGTTAGTATTTAAATTCATGATTGTGTACCTATTCACGAGAAATGATTTACCTGACTTGTGTTTTATGTCTTTTCATTTGTGAATTCAAAACTATACCAAAAAAATTTATCACAACGATATCATCATTTTCACATTTTTAAGATTTTTCCATTATATAGAAAATTATATTCCTACTTCACTAAACAATATTAGAAAAAGTTTTTTTTCTACTACCGTGCGCTTTAACCCACTTTCCCGCACGCATTTTAGCTTTGAAAGTGTCACTTTCCCGCACTAGTGCGGGAAAGTAAAATTATGCAAATTTTGACCTTATTAGATAGTTTTTTACTCCAGAAGTTATAACTATTCTTACACCAGGTGAATAAATAGTCCATTTCTAGCTTTTTGTTGCATTTTTAATTTTCGGAAAATATAAAATAATGAAAATATTTTGATATAACCTTGTACATTCTTCAAAGTAGTGTCATAAAATACCTATCAAACCACCCGGGCTTGATATAAGAAAGATATATCAAATGAAATTCTTTCATCTACAAATGACTTAAAATTGTTGCCGTCACCTTCATCGTCATCATTATGGGACCTGCAAGCGATGCCATCCTCATCAACGTCATTCACTCACCATTTAACACCAAATAACTCCACTGGACCGGAAATTTTAAGTAATTCACAGAATGCAACAAATTGTGTTTCTAATAATAATATTTATAATAATAATAATTCATAATAATGATAATAGTTTTTGGTTAAGGTTTTGTATATTCCGCACTTGTTAGGAAAATAACTATTTCAATCTAAAAATTAACTTGGAAATGAAAAAAACGTAACTTTGAAAATATCAAGATATCTTGAGATCGATTGAAGACACGACATTAAAATTTTTAAGTGAAAAGAAAAATTCAAATGGGATTCTCATGATTTTCAAAATTCATTATTTTGTGAAAATATTTTTTTTGAGACCGGCCAGAAAATATAAACTTTCTGGACAATTTTTAGTCCTTAAAATAACATTTTGCCAATCTAGACCGGAAAACGGACGCTAGCGACCGGAAAAAGCTTTTTTCAAGACCGACCAGAAAATATAAACTTTCCGGACAATTTTTCGTCCAGAAAATGACGTTTTGCTGATCTAGACCGGAAAAAGCTTTTTTTCAAGACCGACCAGAAAATATAAACTTTCCGGACAATTTTTCGTCCAGAAAATAACGTTTTGCCGATCTAGACCGGAAAATGGATGCTAGGGACCGGAAAAAGCTTTTTCGTGCAACCGGACGCAAAACAAGCATTTTGCAGCCGCAACAGAGGCCGCAAAATGATATTTTGCGGCCGTTACCCAGAGAATGATATTTTGCGGCCGTTACCCAGAGTTACGGCCGACAAAAATTTTTATGGCCGTTCCCATAGTGACTGCCGGCAAACTGAACGCCACTACAGCATTTGACATTTCTGAAATATGACAATAACAATGTATTTCGAACCAAAAACGATTTCCAAATTCACAACAGAAAGTGCTGAGTCTATGAGATCTCTCAGCTCAGGAGGAGTGCAAGTAACTGAAATATCACTATCGCTATCGGACATCTTCACGACTTCACGAGAAATGTCAAATTGATTTGTATTGCTAAATATTTCATCTCCATAGAAACATTGTGATATTGAGGTGTAATTTTCTCTATTCGCGTTGAAACGCTGTCTTTTCTAAAGAGACATAATGTTTATTGAAATTATGTAATTTTCACGGTTGCACGAAAAATATTGTGTATACTATGGCCGCGAAATGTTTTCGCGACCTAGCTCGAGATTATCTTGCCTCGGCCGGAGCGGCCTCGGCGATAATCTATCTCTCGGAACGCGAAAAAGCATTTTGCGGCCTTAGTATACAAATAACTTTTGCCGGTCCCTGGTGTCCATTTTGTTTTCATTTTTCCAATCACTCTTGATAATACAGTCTACCTTGATTTCGTTAACATGGTAACAACTTTTCGATATACTTATTGTCGAGTGATGACAGTTCGTTGATTTCTTATTTGTCGTTTATGTGAAACTTATTATTTTATCTGGCTTTAGTTTTGTTAATCACTTTGTTATAAAAAGTGAAATGAAGAATTGAATAAATATCGAAGTGTCCGTTGTAAAAAAAATATCGTACGTAACGTACCCGAAAATTAGTGTTTTTCAGGTCTCACCAAGCATCCAGGACTCTACGACTCGCCCTGGAATCTGCTTGTCTCGACCTGAAAAACACTACTTCTCGGTCTTGTAACGTGAATTACTATTTTTTAAGACCGACCAGAAAATATACACTTTCCGGACAATTTTTCGTCCAGAAAATAACGTTTTGCCGATCTAGACCGAAAAATGGACGCTAGGGAACGGAAAAAGCTTTTGCCAGTCCCTGGCGTCCATTTTGTTCTCATTTTTCCAATCGCTCTTCTTAATACAATCTACCTTGACTTCGTTACTATGGTAACAACGTTCCGATATATTATCGAGTGATGACAGTTCGTTGATTTTTCATTTGTCGTTTATGTCAAACTTATTATTTTATCTGGTTTTAGTTTTGTTAATCACTTTGTTATAAAAAGTAAAATGAAGAATTGAATGTATATCGAAGTATCGGTCTTAAAAAAATATTGTACGTCACGTACCCGAAAATAAGTGTTTTTCAGGTCTCACCAAGCTTCCAATCTGCTTGTCTCGACCTGAAAAACACTACTTTCCGGTCTTGTAACGTGAATTACTTTTCCCCAATGGCCCCAAGTATTTTCTTTGAAATGAATTGTGGCTCATTTTCGTAACTACAATATTGTATACAAAAATTAAAATTGGGCAATTTGGTAAATGCGAAAAATTTTAAATTTGAATAAAAAATTTTGAAAAAAAAAATTTCTTCGGCACATTTTCGTTCCATAATAAAAGAAAACTCACTAAATTCCATTCAAATCGAAGGTATCGATTCCAAACATTGTGCGATTTGACATTTATTGTCCACATTTTTTCACGCACTTCACTACAAAACAGCTGTATTTTTGAAATTTCTCGTGTGTTTATTTTGTAAATTTGTTTTGTAGATCATTAGGGGCAATCGGATATTTCTCAACTCTTAGAAAAAAACTAACCTGAAACATTCACGAGTCCTGAGCACATACAAATTGAACCGTAAGACGACTTCCGAACGTAGTAAAAAATGGAACCCCTTAAATGAAGATTAAGTATTTCTCGAAAAAAAAAAAGTAAATGAACGTGATATTTATTCATTTGCGGAATAGAACACGCACATAGATTACTTATCATTCGATCAGGACCGTAGTTAGGCTTGTACAATTTTTGTTCGGATGAATGACGACCAACGAGACGGAGATTTATAGCGAAACCGTGAAAGTTTTAAACGGTTCGTCACTTTAGTGGGTGGTATATTGATAAACTCTACATAGTTTACCCGAGCTTATTTTCCCGACCGATTCCAACGTTGCCACTTTTAGTAGTAACATAACAATATTGAAGTGAATAGGTGAATATCAGAAAATAAGAAACAAAAAACTAAAAAAAAAACAAGAAAACCCAGGCCCAAACCCGGTCGATCAAAGTGTAACTATGTATAAAAATCTCAGAAAATGAGAAATAATAAACTTAAAAAAATAACAAAAAAAAAGGTCCTAACCGGGCTTCGAACCTAAGACTTCTGAGTTGTGAGCTCAGTACCCTACTAACTGTGCCAATCAGCTCATATTCAGTCACATCGAATAGAAGGTTCAAGGCTGCTTGGACGCATGCGCACCTCAACTACTAAATTTGACGTGGTGGGAGGAATCGGTAGGGAAAATAAGCTCTCGTCATAGTTTAATAAGAAGTTTTTATACCCACAGAGTTTAAAGTTATGTCGACTTATCAATGTGAAGCTTTGAAGGAAAGTAAATATCTACTAATACAACTAATTATGATAATCCAATCCTACAAACGTCTTCAAAATTTGTTCTCTTGACGATTTAGGGGGCCGCTTGATTTTCTTAACCTGAACATAAAGATATTGTATATTTTCCAACAAAAAGGAAATTAACCTTTTCACAATAATCAGGTCTTCATAATATCAAAGGTTCTTATTGTAATGCAGTTTATATTGACATTGAATAATACCTACTATTGAAATTTTAATTTTACATATTTGTCAAAATTATCACATTCCTAATTATGCTCGACTTCACTAACCACTTCTAAATAATGCAGTTCACGTTCCCTCATGCGCTATGTCATAGCTAAAAGTGTTGAAATTAAGTATTTCCTATCGCTCTCGGGTATCACTTAGCGCGTGCTGGGAGGTAAATTGTATCTTCTGTATGTTCCTTGTGGTATATTATTCATTCTTTTTTTAATTTTTTGGGAAATTAAACCACAATATTTTTAAATTCTTTACTTCAATGTTTCGGTAGCGTTCCAGCTACCGTTGTCAAGAAAAAATAAGTAGAAATTAAGTAATTTTTTATCCCTAACTGAACGCTACCGAAACGTTGAAGTAAAGAATTTAAAAATATTGTGGTTTAATTTCCCAAAAAATTAAAAAAAGGTAAATTGTACTTGGGAAGTCCCGAATTCGACCTACTAACTCTAGGAAACGGTTGCTGCAATCGGGCATTAATTTCCTCAAAGCAAAAGAAATCACAAAATTTAAAAAAGTTGTATAATATACTATGAATTATCAGATGGATTGGATAGATATGGCTTTTTCTTGACGTAGATCCATACTAAATAATGAAATGAAACAACTCAATTTGTTAAAATCAACATTATATTATTATTAAACTGAAAGTTGTGACGCGTTTCGCTAACACAGCAGCTTTCTCAAACAAGATATAATGAAAAGTTTATACAGTGCCTTAATACTGAATTTTATGGATATTGACAATAATATTATAATCTATTTAGATGGAAAAAGAAAGCAAAAAGTGTCTAAATATGTGATTAAATAAAGTAGGTACTTAACAAGTTTACCTGGAAATTCATTCACAACAATCTTACCGGAACCTTTCTAGATAAAAAGGATCAATAAAGGAGAATTGTTGATATCTATTTGGTCGTTAAGAAGATTTTCTGAATATTTGTTTTCATTTATCTCAAGAGCTAATAGAAGATTCAATTCTAGTGATTTAGCTTCCATTATGAAAATTTCAAAATTTAAATCGAAAGTGTGTTGGTTTCCTTTCATTTCTGTCAATGGTCAAAAATCTCGAGAAAAAATTGGTTTTTCGTGATTTTCAGCAAAGCGGTGAGTTTTATCATGAAGTTGTCCCAATAAAATTTGTAGAACATAAAATTCTCTATAATATGCACACGTTTCCACGCCACCTATGAGGTAGTGTACTTAGCGCGTTTTTTCAACGGTTGTTTCCCCAGTAGGCCTATTCCACATGTCTGTTGTGATTTTGATTAATTGAAAACTTGCATAATAAAATATATTAGCAAGAAATTGGAATGATAAAAGCAATTGAAATTGGAAAAATGTAGAAATTTAATCATCAGATCCATAGCCTTCAAATACTTCTTTCAGTTGTTCTTCTTCTTGTTCTTCTTGTTCGTTTTCTTCATCCTGGGTGTGAGTGAATCGCGTCAATAGCGATGTATCGCATGTTTCCTCGTTGGTATCGAAGCCTCAATATTGGTGATTCAGCATTAAAACATGACTGGCCTTGACAATGTGTACATGCCAGAGAACACAACAGTCCAATTTTTTCACAACCACATTTAGCGCTGCATCCCTTTTTACAGTTGCAAAAAATTGTGCTCAGCAGTTTTTCCGGCGCAGGTGGGAGTAAAATCTGAATGTAGGTTCTAATGTATTGTCGACCAATTTCCAGCCCCAGTCTTTTGGGCTTAGCTGATAACCAAGCCACACTTGAACTTGGTAATATACCCGGAAAAGATGTTGATGCGCAGGAGACAAAGGTTTATCATAATATCGGATAGTTAAGCAGCCATTAAAGCACTGAGCTCTCGTGTAATCAGTTAAAAAATGGTGTAAGAATGCCTAGACAAACTCAATGAACTACTATGGATCCTTACTATGGATTCCAGGATACACTGGAATAGAAGGAAATGAAATAGCAGATGAACTAGCAAAGTGGAGGACTGAACTGCCTTTCTGGGGGCCTGAACCCTTTTGCGAAATCAGCCCCAATGTAATATTTGAAGAAAGCCAAGAAAAAGAGAAGATCTGACCATTGGAAAGATCTAGTAGGACTTATACAATCATATATTCTTCTGGGTGACTACAACCTGTTGAGATCAAATGGATGCATAAGTCAAAGTAAAACTGCACTAAAAGGTTTAACAGGGATCCTAACGGGACATTGTCGCCTAAATGGGGACCTGAGAAAGCTCAAAATATTGGAGAAAGATGAATGTAGATTTTGTGGCATGGAAGAAGAAACCTCCATCCACATACTTTCCAACTGCACAGCACTTCAGAATCCTAGAGCACAACACCTGGGAGATTACTGAATAAAAGAGGAACATTTACCTAAGTTGGAGCCTGCAGATGTCCTAAAATTCCTTCGGGAAGTGAGACTAAAGGAGCTACTAGTTTCTAAGACTCTTCTCAGAAACTAAGTAGAAGTAAGGAGGCACAATAGATCTTTTAGGGCTCAGTGAATGTCACCCCAAAATACATACCTACATACATATGTGTACCGATTGAAAAATATTTTTAGCTTTATCACAGCTTCAGAGATGCATATAATGTCGCTTACAAATTTTACAATTATTTGACTCGTTATATCTCAGAAACGGTGGCTCTAAGGAATTATCGGTACATTTTCCATAGAGAATTTCATGTTCTACAATATTTGTTTGAAACAATTTCATGATAAAACTCACCGTTATGCTGGAAATCGTGAAAAACCAATTTTTTCCGAGAATTTTGACCTTCGACCTCGAATAAATTTTTTTCAAAGCGCCGGAATGATGAGGAGCTTTCAGGTGTTATTTTTAGGTATGTTTTAAACAATTACACGCACTTTCAGCTTGCTGGGAATTTATGTACCTTTAGTATTCATTTTTGGTCTATATTGACCGGATTATTTCAGTACTAAGGCACTTTATTAATTAAAACTTCTCATTATCCCTCCACTCGTTTGAGAAAGCTACTGTGTTAGCGAAGCACGTCACAACTTTCAGTTTAATACAATGTAGATTTTAACAAATTAACTTGTTTTATTCCATTATCAGATGGATACTCTACATTTCCACTTGTTAGAATGTCTCTCAAATAGCATATATCTATACCTACTTACTATGATAGTATATTATGCAACGACCATGTAATAATGGTTTTTGATACACAAGCATTAACCGGGATAACCGGGTATCGAGTATATTAATAAACATTACATGGAAGTTGCATACACTATTCAATTGATTTGAAAAAAATATATAAAAAAATGCACTACCGGGGACTCGAACCCGGAATGTACAGATCGAAAAAAACCCTACGCGGCTTAACAAAAATAATAAGTTTGAATACGTTTTTGCCTTGGTCATTAAGTATTTTTGGTCTGGTGCTCGACATCACAAAACAGTCTAACCTATAGAAGTGAAAGTTTATAGGATGACCTTGAATACAAAAATGAGGTTTCAAACCCATCCAGCTGAAGCGCTAGTTGCAATTGAGTTGTCGAAGCAGGCCTGGCAGCTGATGCCTTTAGCACGGAAAGAAGAAAATATTTTAAAATTCATCAAAGCTGTCATATAGTTGTTGTCTCCATTGTCTTTTATAGATTGTTTCCTTTTGCCATTTGCTGCTGTTATTTGTGTTTTAATTAGGTACTGTAAGTCTTATCAAGTATGATAATTCATAATATTTATAATGGTTGGTGTGAAGTGTTGCGTTCCTGGGTGTACAGACATTGCATCAAAACGACATAGGTTTCCCAAACATGACCCTTTGTTGTTGAATGAATGGATTGCCTTTATTCGCAATCCAAAACTAAAGGAGTAGAGCGCTGAACAGATTTATAAA
Organism: Galerucella tenella; assembly: GCA_910591685.1. Classification (NCBI taxonomy): domain Eukaryota; kingdom Metazoa; phylum Arthropoda; class Insecta; order Coleoptera; family Chrysomelidae; genus Galerucella; species Galerucella tenella. The sequence continues at coordinate 22,515 of CAJUYH010005209.1, forward strand.
TCCTACAAAGTTTGCAACAGATATTTTGAACCACAATATATTGTTATTGGGACAAAAAGGGGCCTCACTCGCAAAGCTGTTCCTACAATCCTCTCAGGATTGATCAAAAAGTGATAGGAAATACGTAATATTATCACTCTTATAGGCATTACTTAGCGCGTGGTAAAATCTAAATTGCATTTATGAATTCCTAAATTCGTTTTAGGTATTACCTGATTTTAGGAAATGGTTAGTGAAATCGGGCATTAGTCATTCAAAAACAAACTTCCATTAAAAAAAGCGTTATGAAATAGTTCTGAACCCATCCACCTGAAGCGCTAGTTGCAATCGAGTTGTCGGAATAGGCAAGGCAGCTGAGGCCGAAAAACAGACTAAGGGAAGAAGAATTTCAGCGATCGCAGTGGATGGGTTCAGAACTATTTCATAACGCTTTTTTTAATGGAAGTTTGTTTTTGAATGACTAATGCCCGATTTCACTAACCATTTCCCAAAGTCAGGTAATACCTAAAACGAATTTAGGAATTCCTAAAGGCAATTTACATTTTACCACGCGCTAAGTAATGCCTAAGAGTGATAATATTACGTATTTCCTATCACTTTTTGATCAATCCTGAAGGGATTGTAGGAACAGCTTTGCGAGTGAGGCCCCTTTTTGTCCCAATAACAATATATTGTGGTTCAAAATATCTGTTGCAAACTTTGTAGGATTTATAAATCTGTTCAGCGCTTAATTCCTTTAGTTTTGGATTGCGAATAAAGGCAACCCATCCATTCAACAACAAAGGGTCATGTTTGGGAAACATGTCGTTTTAATGTAATGTTTGTACACCCAGGAACGCAACACTTCACACCAACCATTATAAAGTTATTATGATATTATGAATTATCACACTTGATAACACTTACAGTACCTAATTAAAACACAAATAACAGTAGCAAATGGCAAAAGGAAACAATCTATAAAAGAATGGTGACAACAACTATATGACAGCTTAAATGAATTTTGAAATATTTTCTTCTTCTCGTGCTAAATGCCTTAGCTGCCAGGCCTGTTTCGACAACTCAATTGCAACTAGCGCTTCAGGCCTTCAGGTGGATGGGTTTGAAACCTCATTTTTGTATTTAAGGTCATCCTATAAACTTTCACTTCTATAGGTTACACTGTTTTGTGTGTTTATGTATTGCAATAAAGTATTATTCTATGATGTATTGGCTGGGCTAAAGTTGTTTATTGAGTTTTATATATTTTCTTGGAGTTTTAATGCCTCATCCCCTCAAAAATTCCTATTATATTATGAACTAAAAAGCGACAAACGCATAAGATCGTTGCCGATCAATTGATACACAAAAAGACAAATATAATTGAGGGTAAGCTCATGGCCACCTAGAATACAGGCCGGAATGCTGAAATTTGGCAACAGTGAATAGTGGGCCGATCAAGTTGGACTTTTATCATTGGGAGACCGTGAATTCAGTAGATAAAAGTTAAATTTTCGTTTATAGTGCGCGTGTGTTTATAATTTGTGATTTGTAATAGGTGATCTGAAGTGTGTAATAGTGTGTACAATCTTTTTAA
>CAJUYH010005210.1:0-24087 GCA_910591685.1 Galerucella tenella
AATAAAGTTGTCAAGCAAAGTGAACTATTAATTATGGTGAATACCAACTCTTATTTGTTGTGTACGAAGTAAATAAGTTGCAGTGGCACATAAAGGTTTAACGACAATTAATTTTTTAAGACTCGAGAATTAGTCGCGAAGATTTGCACAATATTTGCACATTTCATTTCGTCATACGTCCCGTGATTGACGCATCACGATGTCAACAAATTCTATCTCTTCCATTTCCTCATTATAATTCAATTATTTTTTTTTCAACTTCTTGTTTTTTTTTAAATATCACTAAATACTTAACAATTTTTATTTCATCATCGTCTTCAGTGGATTGTTAAAATTCCAATCGTTCAACTGCACGAAAGCAAATAAAAACAAAAATAAAACATCATTTATTCTGATATATTATCAGTCATTACCAAATGTCCACACATATATCAAAATTTTTATATATATATTTTTTTTTGTCACTATTGTAATTGTGTCGATTGAGTAATTAAATCGTGCGATAATATGATAAAAGACACCGAACGTTCCTCCTTAACGTCTGCAATATTATTACTTATTTTTCCTTTTTCCACATACTTGTTTCGTTAATGAATGAAAATTGTGAAATTGACACATGACAATCATTTGTGGAATTGACTCTGTCGCCATTGGATTATTCCACGGCTCTACTCTCTGTTTTTTTTATTCCATCACAACTTCATTGCACCATTCAATAGCATTGAAATTTTTGTTCTTTTTCCTTCTTCAAACTACTTCCACATAACCAACAGCCTTGAGTTAAAATATTGTGAGAAATATCTTCCCTAATAACCCAACAAGTATTATTGAACTAGTGATGTCACACAAACACTAGAAAGACCTAGAAAATGTTTGTGTGTTACAGTAAATAATGTGAATAAAAATGTACAAAAACATAAATATATCTTATCGTAACGATCTTCACAATACCGAGCAGCAGATGCTTTTAGGGAATGTTAAAATAACCAAGGATAATAATAAATAAAAATGTAACCCTCTGTTATTTTACAATATACATACCTGACTTTGACCATTGGATCCGGAAGATATTCCAACGAAAATACGTGTGTTTATGTGTATATATATATATATACACATATATTTTTTTCAGTAGGAGGGAAAATCATGATAGCAAGATAGAGGGCTTAAACTCACTCATATTTTATTTCAGCGCCAGTGACAAACGCCAGCGTCAACATTTAAGTGTGTGGATAATATTCCATGTCAGTATTTACCAAAACTTCATAACATACACGACATGTAAGTACGCAATAGAATAAAAAATAGAAAAGAAAAGCACATTGTCATTGTGATATAGACGGATAAGGAAGAAAGAGAAGACGGAGAGCAAGAGTGAGCGAAAAATAAAGAGGATAAATGTGATGCGAGTACATCCAGCTGAAGAAGTGAATTTTGCTACGTGATAAAAAAAACGACACACAATCAGATATCGGGTCGCGTAAACCAATGAGCGAGGGGAGTACCGTGGGGCAAAGACAAAACCGTGGAACGCGACCAACAATCCGACATTGTTTTACGACAACTAAGTGGAATACACAACTGACATATTACGAAAAAATTGTCAACGAATTATTTAACACGGATCATTATAGAATTGCAGGATATAGCCATGGGTGAGCTCGCGATATTAATTCAATTTAATTCAATTTATTTGTTTGTTATCACAAAACAAACAGAATAAAATACAAATTAGTATCTTTTTAATTTAACTAAATGAATTTGTAATTAATTATTAGGGCTCGACTTCCTGGCCGACGGAGGTGCCGACTTCGAGCATGCCATCAGTGTAACAGGTAAGTTTTGAAAAGAATAAAGAACGAAAATATATTTTCTTTTTTTTTTGTCATAAATTTATTATATATTTAATTATTTTTATTTTATCAGGCATTCAATTAATTATTTGCATAATTAATTGATTGTCAGATCAATATTGTTAGGAGTATATGTTTCATGCAGAGAATAAAGACAGTATATGTAAAAAAAAAAAAAATTTAAGAGAGAAAAAATATTGAGGAATTGAACGAACGAGAAATAAATTTCATTATCAATTTAAACAAGTGTGAGGTGTCTTTTATTTTTCATATGAACATCAATAAATTAAGTTGATGAGATTTGCTTAATAATGACGATAATAAACATTGCTACAGGAGCTGTTGAAAATATACTTGACAACGATGATTTGTTTGTTGATATATCATAACTAGAATGTGAAGTGTGTGCGTATATAGATAAAAAATGAACAAACGAGTCATATAAACATCACTGTCATAAACGGCGAGACATTTCTCTTAATTCTTCATCACTTTATTTACAAGAATTTGTAATAACTGCATATGTTAAATAAAAAAAAATAATAAAATATATAAATATATTTACATATTTATATTTATATGCAATAAATAAAATAAAATAAAAATATTGATTCACAAACACAGGAAGAAACAAATTCTTCGAACTTCATTCTTTTCTTATTTATTGCGTGTTTAATTAATAAATTATTGCGCGGCGTTGACAATCAGTTAAATGAAAAAATACTTCAAGCCAATTAATGCATTTACTGATTCTTGTCATGACGGGGTGCGATATAATCAATTTAAATTGTATTACTCATCCATTTACAGTCGCGCGCGCATCCACAACAATGAATTTATTTTAAGAAGATAAATGAAATGAAAGATATATTAAATTTATACGTATCATATTAATGATCAGATGAAACGTTTCCCCCAAGCTGTTATCGTCATTTAAGTATGTCCTATGTGACATAGTATGATTGATTCACCAACAAATACTTTGATAATAACGAGACAAAAATGACGAGAGAGATTGGACATACATATGAATTAAATAGAATTGATAATTATTTTTGATTGTATCGACATAGGGTTTGGAAAATTCCACTACATGTTATTGGCTATATGTGGCCTTATATACATGGACACAGCCATTGGCGTCACCATCATATCATTTGTTCTACCCGCTGCACAATGTGACCTTCAAATGGATTCAACAGCCAAAGGATGGCTCACTGCATCGCCCATGCTAGGTGAGAATAATAGATGAAAAATATGTTTATATGTTACATGTTATGTGAAATAAAGATTAGATACAGATAATGATGAAACGTTTGTTTCATGCCTCAACATTTTGTTATCGGTTATAAAAGTGACCTAGAAAATAAAAAACTATCGATTTCAATGTATAAGAGGCCGTATGAACGACTTGTTACAGAATGTATTGAATTAGACCGATACATTTGACACATGTGGTGGGAAAAAAAAATATTAAAGAGTAGAGAAAATTAATGTGAATTCTGATATACTCGATATTTAATACTCAACAATTTTTCCTATTCACATCATCCAATAGGAATAAATATAATTTCAATTTGTTGTATAGAAAAGAACAAATAATCATACTATAATTGAGTGTTATTTTACCTGGATTAAATCTGTTGTATTAAATTCAGGAATGGTGATTGGATCATACATATGGGGATGTTTGGCTGATACGAAAGGTCGCAAGGTCGTTTTGATTGCTACACTGCTAATGGACGGTGTAGTCGGTGTAATTTCCTCGTTCGTTCAACATTATTGGGCTTTCTTGATCTTCAGGTTCTTCAATGGATTCGCGTGAGTAATAATCCATCTGGCATAAAACTAAAATTAACATTTTTCATTGAAAATTCGTCAAAATATAGACCTAGTTAATTACTAATTATTTATTTGTTTGTATGTGTGTTTTTTTTCTTTTCAGTGTTACCGGTGCAATGGGAATTTGTTTTCCCTATCTGGGCGAATTTCAACCAACAAAATATCGCGAAAAAATTCTTTGTTGGATGGAGATGTTTTGGACAATTGGCGTAATTGTGTTGCCATTGATTGCTTGGTTAATTGTCCCACTTGATTTTACTTACGCAACCGATTCATTTTATTTTAAATCTTGGAATCTCTTTGTCGCCCTTTGTGCACTACCATCTCTTACATTATCTCTATGGCTTTTTGCATTTCCTGAGAGTCCAAAATTCTTGCTCGAGTGCGGCGAAACTGACAAAGCATTGGAAGTATTCAAATGGATTTATTCACAAAATACTGGAAACGATCCCGAATCGTATCCGGTAAGTTTCAATATATTACTTATTTTACATAGTTGAGCGTGTAACAGAAAATTTATCAAATATCTTTTCTACTATTTGTTAACAGGTAAAAACTCTACAAGAAAAAGCAAATACTAAGGATAAAAATACGAGAACTTTGAGGCTACACAAACGAAAAGATCTGAAAGTTCTTTGCTCTGAAGTTTGGGAGCTTACTAAATCTCTTTGTAAACCACCATATTTACGAAATACTGTATTAGCATGTGCTATTCAATTTGGACTTACTAGCAGTTATTATACCTTAATGGTTTGGTTTCCAGAATTATTTACCCGGTATTGGAAAAAGTTTTAACACCAAATATTTTCTAAAAAAATATTATGCAGGATTTTTTTTATTAATGCTATGCTGTTACTTTTTAGATTCGAAGAATTTGAAGTTGAACATCCGGGTGAATCAACATCAGTATGTATTGTTTCATTACCGGGCAATAATACAGATTTAATTGATTATGGATGTGATACAACAATCGCGTCGGATGTTTATCTTCACACTGTCTATATTGGTTTGGCATGTGTGCCAGGATCAATAATACTACCAATTTTCATTCATAAAGTTGGTGCCAAAGTTTTTCTCAGTGAGTTTATTGATAATATTTGATTTCATCATTAAAATTTAATTTAACAATTTAATTGCCCTAAATATTTTCAATTAAATTTAGGATGAGTTAATGCAATCGTTTATTATTCTTCTATTTTATCGGATAAATAATCATTTTCTTTTTGCAGTTGTTTCACTGATTATTTCTGGAGCAGTGACCATTGGCTTTTATTATGTTGTGAATTCCGATCAAAATCTCGTATTATCTTGTATATTTGAAGCACTCACATCTTTGGGAATATCACTTGTTTATTGTGTCATTGTTGACATGTTTCCAACTAATCTCAGGTATTTTAATGCAGCGAGATAAATCATTAAAATAAGTCGTTGTGCAAATTGTGTTTCCATTAGTTGTAATATTCATTTTTTTTTCTTTCAGGGTCATGGCCGCTGCATTGTCACTCACAATGGGAAGATTAGGCGCACTCGTTGGTAATTTAATCTTCGGTTATCTTATTGATCTCGCTTGCATTGTTCCAGTTGCAATATTTGCAGTATTTTTATTTGGTAAGTGAAGGGAAATCTGAATTGTATTTTCGTGCAGCCCATGCAAATTTTTTTATATAATCACTTTTTCATTTTAATTTCAGTATGTGGCTTATTGTCTATTCTACTTCCAAGAACTGGCAAGGATACATTGGATTGATCGTAATTGACCTCACTTCACGCAAATAGTAATAAATAACAACAAAAAATATAAAATATAAAACATTAGGTTCGCTCAATTAGCAACGGTTATTTGGATGACCCCCGTTTATATTAAACTTTTTTTTCTTGTTGTTTGGACGAAGCACAAAAATTCTCAATTACTTCGTATTACGATCTGTAAAATTAATGTACTTAAACGAAATTTTTTAGGTAGACAAACGACATCAGTTTATAAATTCTCGCTGCGCTTGCGAGTGTGATAGTATATATATATATATATATACAATAAGTATTTATTCGTGCAAAAATATCGATGCACATTCTTGTTTCATAAAAGATAAAAATCGTAAATATATTCGTGCTGTTTATTTCTTTTTTTTCAATATTTTTATGTGTATTTTACATCTTGCCTCTTATATATAATGTATACAAATAGTTTCTTTGCACATTCACATAGCGACACTCACGATCTCATTAATTTCATCCCTTTCGCGTGACTTATGATGTAATATTTCTCCATCGTTACATAGCCATCGCGAATGATGCAAGAATATAAGATAATTGCAAATTATAAATTAAATTAAGGCACTGTATAATATCTTACGTTAAATGTCTCATCTCTATGACATGTTTATATATGTATATACATATATGTACATACATACATATTATACGTGTATGTATGAATATAGATAGATGAAAAAAAAAAACGTTTTTATTTGTAGGAAGCTAAATAAAATTATGAAATTCATTAATTCTATTTTCAACATTGTCGATAAGAGCATTCAAATTTTTTTTTATGCTTCCAAAGTCATGAATGTAAAAAAAAAAGAAATTTTATTATTAAATAATCCGTCATTGACCTAAAAAAAAATTGTTAAATCATATAAACATATTGTGGATTTAACACAATTTGTTATTTATCACAAACCAAAGCTGCGTTTTTTTCCAACTATTCAAATGAATTTTGAATGGATCATTGTCGCAATTACTAGAAAAACAAATAATGAGACAATTTATTTACCACTAAATCTACTGAAAATTTTTCTAGAAGACAAGTTACATTGAAAACGGTGAAATTGACCGCCCTTCGATAGGGTCAGTGTTAATACAATAGAGATCAACCAATATATTATATATCGTACCGATTTATCATAAACATGGTTTAATGAATTATCAGAGGGGTTGAACTATCTAAAAATAAGTCTTCAAAGTTCTTCAACCTTAACAATACATTCTTTATAAACATATTTCGTTTCTTGATAAATAACTTATGAGATACAAGTGTACACTTATTACATAAAAAAAATGTATCTATATTTAATATCGACTGCGCCATTGAAATTGTTTAAATTCGTAATCAACATTACCGGGGCATATTTATGATATATTGTACTACCATTGCTATCGAGTGTAATTAGTACAATTTTATTCTTGATAGTACAATGTCAACACATACAGATGGATTCGTTTCGTCCAATATATACTTAACAAGTCACGTATCACTATATGGCGACACTTGATTCATGTCTGCAACAACGACAACATCTCTTTGTTGAAAGGCGCGGCAAAAATAATTTATTACATCACCGCAAATTCATATTAATTGTAATAATATTAAGAAAATAATGGGACTGAAAAATACTGATTCACCATCCGGTGAGAATAAAAATTTGTGATTATTATTAACAAATAATTCGTTTATTCATTAATTTTATTTATTAATTCTTCGAAAATGTATAGAGGTGACGCGAACCGACGAAAAAGTGGCGCAAGATGCTGTGAATCAAACAGGATTTGGACGGTTTAATATTAAGATTTTGGTAGTGAGTGCACTTGTGTCGATGAATATTGGTTTTGGTTTGGGTAATATTGGATTGATAATGCCATCAGCGGCGTGTGATTTTCAAATGACAACACTTGCAAAAGGTCGCATTGGCGTGAGTACTGTATTAGGTAAATGAATACGAAAGAGTTAATCATTACTGACAAAAAAACAAACGTGACTCCATATGGCCGTCATTAAATGTGAATTTTTTCTTTTATTCATTAAGGGATGATGTTTGGCCCGTATTTTTGGGCTGCTATGGCGGATTTAAAGGGCCGAAAATTTAGTTTAATAATCGGTTTACTTCTTCACGGGGCCACTGACACTATGGGCGCACTGATATCAAATTATTGGGGATTTTTAATTTGTAAATTTCTCAATGGATTCAGGTAACGTTATTTGTATAAAAATTCGTGTAGGTTGGTTTTACAAATTTTTTACAACAGTCTAGGCGCACAGTTGGCACTAATGTTTACTTATTTGGGTGAATTTCAACCATGTAAATTTCGTGATCAAATTCTCGCGTGGACAGAGCTACCATGGAGTTTTGGATTGATTCTTACTGCTGGTAAATAAACAATTTTTCTTTACATTGAATAATTTACTTATTGAGATTTTTCGTGTCTATCAACATTTTTTTTGTCGATTAAGCCATAGGATGGGCAATAATTCCATTGGATATAAATTATGGGAGTTCTGGATTTTTCTTTTTCAATTCGTGGAACCTATTTCTTGTGCTTTGTGCAATGCCAGCAATATTAATAGCAATATTGCTTATGTTTTTGCCTGAAACACCGAAATATCTTGCGGAATCTGGCGAGCATAAAAAATTGATTGATCTTTTGTGTCAAATGTATCATGAAAATACTGGGTTATCACATGAAAAATATTTGGCAAGTAAAAACGAAAACCGATATTGATTAATTGAAAATGTTTGTATTAAAGATGAAAAATTTTTAAACCCGTATTATTTTTCTGTATCATCTAGGAGCAACTTCGGAAATTAAATGATCCTGGAATAAATGAATTGATAACACGGGCGCAAACTGCAAAAATAGTACCGAGGCATCTGTCATTTCGTCTGAAATTCAAAGATTTTACAAAACAGACACTTGAGTTATTGCGACCGCCATACGTTAAAAAAACTTTCCTCGTTGGAATTACCACATATTGCGTTACATCGGCATATTTTACAATGGTATTTTGGTTACCAGAAATATTTCAGAGATTCGCCATTTTCCAAGAACGATTTCCCGGTAAATCGGCGTCCGTTTGCACAATTTCTCAATCATTATATTCAGCAAATGCATCAATGGTAAAATAAAAAAAAAATTATCTAACAAGCAAATGAGAAATGCCCTCGTTTATAAAATCGATTTTTTATTTTGCATCAGGAACTTGAAGATAACTTTGACGACTGCTCATCCCAATTAGACTCCACTGTTTTTTTAAATAATTTACTTTTGGGCGTCGCGTGTACACCAGGGGCCGTGTGGCTTCCATGTTGCGTAGACCGATTTGGCTTTAAAATTCATCTTTGTAAGCTGTCCAAAGCAGAAAAAACTCTTTCAACCAATTCAAATATAATTCCAGTTATTCTCCTTTAGAAATTTATCAATAACAAAAAATTTTACTCTTATTTTTTCAGTGTTGGCCACACTATTGAGCAGTTTTTTAGTCTTTGGACTTCTATTCGTGAATAATTCCACCCAAAATCTCATTCTCTCATGTGTATTTGAAGCACTATCATCTGTCTCAATAACAATTATTTTCTGCACGGTCGTAGAACTTTATCCAACTCATTTACGGTAAACATTTATATTAAAAAGTCTGTCACATTAATACATACATGTGTGCATATGTATGCATTACTCATTGACAGTGATGAATAAAGAAGATCAACACATGTAAATTAATAAATTGTTTCAATTAGGGTCATTGCGGCTGCGTTTGTTACATTTATTGGACGGATTGGAGCGGTTATTGGCATTACATTAGTTGGCTATCTTATTGATGACTATTGTATATTGTTAATAATAACAGTGGGAATACACCTTGTCGGTAAATCAATCAGGCCATAATGAATATCATCGATTAGATACTATATTATTCACAATTATATTTCACTCTTTTTATTTTGTCTTGATTTCACAGTTGCCACACTCCTTGCATGTTTTATTCCAATTCAAAGAACAAAAGTGGCATTCGAGAAGAGAATAATGCAAAAGAATTTGCCAATTGAAAATGGTGAGATGCAACAGCCTGTGGAAATGAACAATCACCTATAATGTATGCAATTGCAACAAAAATAATATTGAACAAAATCAAAAAATAAACATTGTTTTCAATATGAAACATGAAGAAATATGCTTCATATCTGTTACTGATTTTTTTTTATGTGTGTATGTACGTAATAAATCATTTTTCACATGAATTATATTGTATTTGTTCATCATTTTGTCAATGTTATTATTATCTATTGAGTGGTGTCCATATTTTTGGTATGAGATTTCATTTATATACACAAAACACTAAGCAACTATTGATAAATTAATTTATTCATTATTATTCTTTACGTCTAACAAAGAATAATCTATTCTAATCGCTACTGTTCTCAGTTGCGCCACTGTAGACCCATCTTATTTGCAATAACTAAAAGAAAATAGTCATTATGTTACATGGTGAAACAAAAATAAAACCACTGTAATTGTTGCTGTAATTTTCAATTGCTAATGATATGTAAGGTCATTTCCACCACGATTCATGAATCATCAGACACACGGGAGCTCCTTATTGCCAGTTCTTTAGACGGTTAGTTTAATTGACTACAATTGTCAACAATTAATCCTTCTTGCCGTTGATCAAATTGTCTGTAACACCCATAAAAAAAATATTTACATATCATCTCGGCTGATGAATCCAAAAAAGAATTGTAACACTATTTCATTTTTCTTTTATTCGCAGGTCCCCTGGAAATCGGGAATTTCTTATACTAAATGTCGACATTAAAGTGTCGTTGACACTCGAACAATAACAAAACTGTATCAACTTACAAATTTACATAGATATGTGATTAAAATGAAATAAAATATTCGGAGAAAAAAAAAGGTATATTTAATGAAAAAATACAACGCAGTAGTGATAGCGATAGTACTGAAATAATAATGTTGATTAGAGCAATACTGAATGTGTGAATTAATATGTTCATTTTAAAAAAAAAGACGTCTATTGTATGAGTCCATTATTGAAAAATTCTATCTATTTAAGCGCAACTTTAAGCTAATCTTCAATATCATCAATTAAGTTGAATTGTCGTATTCATTAAAAGTTACTACACAGTTTTAAATGGAATATATATATTCATAGTTATTCGAGTGTAAACGTGATTAGAGTAAACATTGGGTTTGTCAATAAGAGTATGACACTAATGGTTTGTAAATTACTTTTAAGTCGTGGGATTTGCAGCCCGAAATTTCATATTATCATTTCATCAGATTTCCGAGCGAACAAGTGAATGATATTATGATAATTCATTACGGAAGTATATAAATAGACGTGTCTACATATTAAATGCGTGACGGATCCTAAATTTGTTTTTGTCCTTTATTTCTTGTATGAGCCGATGAGAAAGAAATAAGCTTATCTTTACAGCCACATGTTAGTCAAAAACTATCATGGAAAAAGTTTCATGGTGGGGAGTATACAGATAGCACGAGTAACATATTCTACATTATAATAGAGAAGTTTCGAGAACTTATACCCTTAATGATCCGACGATCGATCAGACAATTGTTCCCAGTTCAAGTGTAGAAGTGTTGAGAAACAAATCGTCTTTGATAGTCATTGCTTTTAATTGTTATCGCCTCGGTTTAATTCCCATTGTAACATATTGATTAATAAGTACTAATTAATATTCATCTATTCCATTAAATAAATATGACGTTAAAAGATTCGCCATCAGGTAAATTTATATAAAATTGACAATTTTCATTCTACATTAATAATTATTATGAGTTGATGGTTAATTATTATGGAAAAACTTCAGAAAAGGAATCGACTGGAGATGATGTGGAAATTGCTGTTGAATTTGTGGGATTTGGAAAATTTAATATCAAAGTTTCAATTATTTGTGGATTAATTTTTATGAACACTGGATTTAGTATAAGCAGTGTTGGTTTAGTGCTGCCTTCGGCTGCTTGCGATTTCAATTTAACGACAGTAGATAAAGGCCGTATCAGTTCAGCGCCCATATTAGGTAAGTGATGTTGACACACTCAGAAGAATGTAATTTTAATGATATATTTTCGTAACTCCATGCCTACAATTTTCTTCTCACAGATATAGTAAAATATTGAAGAAAATATATAATATCATAATATTTTATTGATTTTAATACCCTTTTTTTTATTTCACAAAATATTTAGGAATGTTATTCGGATCATATTTTTGGGGTTGTTTGGCCGATATAGAAGGTCGCAAAGTTGCATTATTATTTGCACTTTTTTCACATTGCCTATTTGAATTGATATCATCTGTAATTCCTTATTACTGGGGCTTCTTAGTATTCAAATTTCTAAGTGGTGTATCGTAAGCATTTATATATTGGTTTATTTATTTATTTATCTGTTTATTTATTTACTTATTTATTCATATCGATAATGACGCAGGATTAATGGCCAAAGTTTGGTTTTATTCACATATCTTGCTGAATTTCAATCAACAAATATGCGAGAAAAAATTTTATGTTGGATGGAGATGGCATGGTCACTTGGATTGATCGTCTTACCTCGTAATTTGCATCAAATAATTATTTTCAAGTGTGAATTTATAAAAACAAAACTTGATTCACTTATTTTCCGCTATTTGTCCTCTTGTCTACAGTGGCAGGATGGGTTATTATTCCCCTCGATCTATCCATTAGCATTGGGAGCTTTTTCTTTCACTCATGGAATCTATTTGTCGCTATTTGTTCTGTGCCTTCACTTTTAATTGGCCTATGGCTCCTCACATTTCCGGAAACACCAAAGTATTTGGCACAAGCGGGAAACGATAAAAAATGGGCGCGCACACTTGAAATAATGTACAAACAGAACACCGGAAAATCATTTGACGAATATATGGTAAGTTATTATTCGATCAATTAAATATTGTACATAAATCAATGCAAAGTTAAATTTGCAAATATTTTTGTTTATATACAGGATAAAGTTGCAAAAAGTGGAGCTGAAAGTTTGAATATAAAATTGAGAAATCTACAAGCGCCATCGAATGTAGAAACGCGACGATTATCTAAAACAGATAAACTCATTTCAATTATGAAGACAATTTTTGCACAATCGGTAGCATTAGTAAAACCACCATATTTATCACGCACCGCCATCACATGTACAATTATGTTTTGTTTGGGTTCATCATACTACGCTCTCATGTTATGGTTCCCTGAATTGTTTCAAAGATTTGGACACTTTGAAAATAAATATCCAAATGAATCAACCAACGTTTGTCGAGTTTCACAGCGATTATTTACTGCAAATGAAACCGTATGTGAATTGTTCATTTTCGTTATTATTACTAATATTCATTTTTTATTTTTTTTTCCCATACCATTTAGGGATAATAAAAACAATTATTCTTTCACAGATAACTGAAGTAAACGAGTGTCCTACACATATTAAAACAGAAGTTTACATACACACTCTCATTCTCGGTTTGGCCTGTGTTCCACTCAGCATGATGCTTCCTTTGTTTGTTAAAAAGCTCGGATACAAATTTTACTTAGTAATCTCATCATTTATCGCTGCTGCTGTTACAATTGGATTATTTTTCGTTAATACATCAACGCAAAATCTCATTCTTTCGTGTATTTTCGAAGCATTCTCATCAGTAGGCATGAGCATTGTTTTATGCATGACCGTCGATTTGTATCCAACAAATATGAGGTAAGAAAAAAAAAATAACATAAGATATAGATTAAAAAAGTTCTCTTATTATGTATTAAAATTACAACAAAATTCAAATGATTTTCAGAGTAATGGCTGGGGCATTGTGCAGCAGTTTTGGACGATTAGGTGCACTAATTGGCAATTCACTTTTTGGTTATCTCATTGATGATTATTGCATCTCGTTAATCATCATTATAGCCGCACAATTATTCAGTAAAAATCAATTGAAAATATGCATAATTGTCGTTTATTTCCATTTTTTCTTTCAATTTAATTATTTTCTTTTACAGTTTGTTCACTGCTCGGAATTACAGTTCCATTGAAGAGAAATATTAAAACGACTACAGTGTCAACCTCAGCGCCTTGACATAAAACAAAATGAGCCATTTGTGTCAATATTAACTTACCAAAATTATTCACAATTCATCGTTATCATAAAGTAGAAGATTTGAATATAGACCAATGCAATTGCTAACAGAGATCGCTTGTAACATGAAGACTTATTTAATTTATTATTATCGATATTAGAATAATTTATGTTCTGTACGTTTGTATCTATTGATATTAAATGACCATTTGATACTAAATACTCATTGGTATTTGGTATTTTATCATCTTACACGTTATCTCGTTAAATATAGTTTAAAAATATATTTTCAATAGGAATACTGACTATTCATTCACGATTATGTGAAAATGTTTTATTTCTAAAGCCCACCGGTGTAGCTTTGTAGCAAATTAATGCTCAAGTTCACATGTGAAGACGAAAAAAAAAATTATTTTATCATCAAATGCCATATGTCTTTTTTTTTATTCTTCGTGTTCATCAACACTATGGATAGATACATCTCGACCTTCAAAAAATAGACATAAAATCGACTACAGATTCGTTGTTTACAATTGGACCAGAATAATAAATCGACAATACATGTATAAACAATATTATTATTGAAAAAAAAAGAAATGATGATAATAATATATAGATACACCGGCGCCATACACAATTAACCAAACAATCATACGTAAAATTATGTAAACACTTGGTGATATGAAAATTTCAAATTATCTGATCGTTCGGCGACAACACTTTATCATTATTTGACATAGCTGTGGACAATGCGTCGTCTGTCGATGTGACATTGAACATTAATGGTGCTGTAGCGGCGTAATAAGGTAACAAAGAATATTGATGATGATGTGGTGGTGGTGGCGGTGGCACAAAATATGATGGAGAAAATAAACCTTGACGTTGTGCTATTTTCAATCGTGATGTCAATTGCTTTTTCCACTTTGTCCGCCGATTTTGAAACCACGTTTTTATTTGCACCTCAGTAAGATTCAATGATTTTGATAGTTCCATGCGTTTGCTCACACTCAAATATTTATCGATCTGCATTTGACAAAATGTGAATTGTAAAATGTCAAATTATCAATATTAATCATTTATTTATTTACCTTAAATTCAGCCTCGAGCCTTTCTAATTGTTTTGCACTATATGCTTGACGTGGTTTCCGATCAATTCCCGGCTTTCTCGAGCGTCTTCCACTTGGTTTCGGGGCTAAAAACAGTTTATTCGAAAATTGAATTGGTGTTGTGTGAAATAAAAAAATTAATCAATAATTTCTGTAATGTGTATTTATTTCAAGAAACAAGAAATGACTCGAACGATTTTTCTGGTTAAAAGAAAAAAAAATGGCTTATGACTGCCATTATCGTTATGGTGCGAAGATATAACTATTGTATTTTGGTGTGGTGACGTCGACTGACTAAATAGATATATTCAACATACATAAACCCATTTTAAAGTCGTTTTTAAACTTAAATAAATACCGTATGCTAATTTATTATCGAGCGGATACGAAATTCATACATTGTGAAAACAAAAATAATAAACGTAAATAAATCATTATTACATCAGGCGATATTTATTTAGGATTTTTAGCGTTGATCTTAACGATCATATATATAATAAATGTGGAAATACACGTGTCAACATGAAATATTGTATTTAGTTATTCATTTGTCCCTTCATCGTTTACTTCGACAGTTAACTACCGAGTGTTCACCGACAGTGTCAACAATTCGCGTTATGTCGCATGTGTAATTCTACCTCAAACATAATGTTCACTTTTATTAGGCACTTTCGAAGATGTTCATGGAATAAAAAGAATGCCTACATGTGTTGTCATTTATTTTTCAACTGTTGAATTGCTCGGTATAAAAATTGATTATAAAATATTCATTGGATAACTAAATAATATAATGTATCTTTAAATGTTATACTGAAAAGAAAGAAACAAAAAAATAATAATAAAACAAAAGGATATAAATAAAATATTATTATTACAAATATATTGTATATAGTCAGTAAGTTGATGGACAGACCTACGGATTTCCTGGAGACATGACATATTCCTAGAGTTCTATACATAAAAAAACGAAAGAGCCAAGAGAAAGAGAAACAAAATTTACGAGTGTATACCGAAATATTTAACACCAAGATGAAAGATGGTTAGTGGTATAATACTGATAAATGAGCTTCTAACAGCATCCCGAAACTTCATATATTCGTAAAAGTAAGAACACAATAACAATAGACAAGAGTTGAAAGTTTTTTTTAAACACTTAGATTAAACAATTTACAATTGCTCGATGTTTCCAATATAATTTGTTATACAATATAATGAAATAAAACAAATTTAATTGCAACTAACTTGGGAAATAATACAAATTTATTTATTGTCAAGCGACGGATAAAACACAAAAATAAATTAACTTCAAATGAATAATCCATTGAACTTTACCAAAATTTATTTTAGTGGACAGTTCTATCAATCTAATATAATCTAAAAATTATTGTGAGGGTGAAAGAAAATGTTATATATGTGGTGCTAGAGACGTTGATGCTGTGATCGCGTGTTGAATAACCGTTAGCACATGAACAGGGTGAAAGAGATGACGCGCAAAACAGAAATAGACAGATCAGAGAAAGATGGAATGGCGCCAAAACTCGTATAACATCCAATATTCGTTTTCGAGTCTCGCCCTTAAATTGACCCTCCATTGTCCGCAAAAATGAAACTACTCAACAATAATAATTTCCAAACGATGGCTGTTCGCACTTCTCTAATCCCCTTTTTTCTTATTTCATTTCCTCCAATCAATCCACTCCATTGTGCCAGTTTCTTTTCTTTTTTTTTTATCTATATCCCTGTATCATCAATTTTATTCCAATTGATTTATTTATTTATAATTATTATTATTTACCTTGGAGTCCAAATAATTGACTAGTTTTTGATTGAGAGAACCAACTGCTGTAAAGAAATGACGCTGAGGCAAGTGACGCTGAATATCCGGCAGTAGAATCAGTCAAACCTTCAACCAATGCACCTAAATAATAATTAATTTTATTCTCACGTATATCTTGAAATTATTATTCAGAAATTATCAGCATGATTCTTCTTATTAATTACGATTTACTTTACGATGACTTACTGTGATCATAAGGTAAATTTCCCGATGTCGCTGGCACCGCCATTGGCCTCACAAATTGTCCACGTTCCTCCCTCAATTCTTCAACATCTTTTTCATCATTTCTAATTTTATCCACCACCTCTGTCACCACTTCTTGACAATTATCTTTACGTCCAAGTATACTATCAATGGTAAATGCACTGATCAATGATGATGATGAAGTGGTTTTATTATTTAATAATGAAGGACGAGTGTCATTGCTACTAATTACACTACCATCACTCGAATCGGAATTATAATCCATCTGGTCTTGCGATGGATTTAACAATTCAACGCAACAACTGTCATCTTTAATTGCTGTATTATCCATTCTACGAACAATTACTCGATGCCCGGAATTATAAATAACATTACGTATGTTATTGTGATCATCACGAAGTTCCATATTCGACAAAGTCATTTGTAAATAATAAAAAAATTTTAATTAATTTATAAAATTAATCCACACATTGTTCATTTTTATTTCATAACCGAATTTTCATTACTAATTTTTATTCATAGTTATATACATGGAATTGATTTATGAGCACGTGTTTATGAATTGCACGAGCGTGGTTTCACCTCACTGTCTAATCTTCCACTAATCCCCTATCAGCAAGAGGAAAAGGTAAGAACCATTGAATCTATATGACAGGTGGCACGTGTTCGTGGTCCAGCAACCAAACCACCCTCTAAAACTCCGCTACATCCCCACTTCAATTTTATCAACTGAGTGATACAGGGAGAGAGAGAGAGAGAGAGAGAGATATGAATGACGATAAATAAGAAACGAGAGTGTACGTTGGATATTTACCCTATAGGTGCCGGCGAACGCCATCCACCTCTATCAACACCATCCCCACTTTGTGCACTACTCATTCTGTATTTCTTTTCTCGGTCTCTGTCTCTATCTCTCTGGTTTTATCATGCTATTAATTACGTTATCCGATATTGAAAAAGGGATTTGGAAAATAATATGTGGGTCTCTCATATTTCCATTCAATGTGATGTTCAGATTCCAAATTTAATATTTATATTCGTTGGTATTATTATTTTTTTCTTTCTTATATTTTGCCATTTTAGTGTTTATAATTGCAGATTTCGACGTTTGTCGTTTAGCTTGTTACTATTCAATATGATTATTGTTATGAATTGAAGAATTAGTATGTTAATTGGTGTAAAACTATTCTTGTTTTTTTGTTTTTTGTTATATTTTTCTGATTAATATATAATTATCTAGATTGAAGAAATATAAAAAAAAAAAAGAAAAGCAATGGAGTAATTAAATTAAAATTGGAAATGTGTAATACTCTTTGATTGTGTTGATATTGCTATTCAGACAAATTGAATGAATATTTTGTTGTAAATGGATTTGTATTATAAAAGTATATAGGTGATACGAGAAATAAATTACTCACGGAAATTTGTGGGGTGTTGGGATTGGTTGGATTAATGCGCATGCTTTGAAAAGAGTGGCCGCCCTCTCTGTGCACCAACGCACCATCAAACACACTCATATCAATCTGTTGAAGAAGAATGAAAGAAAGAGGTTTAGGTGTTTGAAAGAAGGATGATGGTAGAATATAAAGGTGCGTGATAGTAAACTAATGGGGAACCAAAATTCCAACACAAACATTTCTTTAGTAGATTCATAAAAAGCTTCAACGCATTATTATGAAAGAGAAGAATGAAAAGAAAAAGATAATAACAAAGAAAAAATACAAAAAAGATAAAATGCTTGTGGTTAAAATCTTTATTTCAACAAACTTGCATAATCTATCAATATTCTCAAGAAAATATTTGCTTCTGAATTTCTATTTGTCATTTTATTTTATTCGTTGACACTCGGATTTATTAATTATTTTTTTTTCTTCCGTTTATTTTTTCCTTCCTCATGATGTATAATATTGTCAGGTGCGAAGAAAGAGGAAGTTCGTCAACTTCGCTTCACGCATTCACGCTCTTGTGGCATAGCGCCTGGTCTCCTCATTATTCTCAGAAATCTTACACGACAGCATCATAAAACGCAGTACTCATATGTTGTATATATGAAGAATTGTGAGAAAACTAACACTCTTTGTACATATTTTTTTTTGTCCTGACCAACATGTAGACCCAAACCTTAAAAAAATATGAAACAGTTTCTCTTCAAAATTATAATAAATAAATTATTCCAAAACAAATATTGCACATTGAACTCAACATATCATTATTTAAAAATAATTGATCAAACACCTTAGTAAGATGAGGGTAAAATTTTTTCCCAGGCATCAAATATATAATCCACTACAAAATTATAATAAAAAATTAGCCCCACATGTTATACCCAAACCTAAATAACCATTCGACACGTCAGACACACTGTAACCAATTTATCTACCATTATTTCTTCAGCATTGATATAAAAAAAAATGTATATATTCTATCTATATGAAATATCGGAAAGTGAAGTGAAAAGTGGGCGATTAATGTTGTAAGGGTCCGAGTGGATGTGGCTATGAACCACGGAGCTGTATAACGCGCAAAACGAACGAATATAGTCCACTCTCGCGAGATATTAGACAGGTGAGCGTGTTCCCAGGGGAACAAAGGTCCCATCACTTCCCTTCCCTATCCACCCACGTCTCGTGCGTCTTCCATCGCATCACCCTCAACAGTACTAATATATATAACACCCTATATATGTATCCATAACGCAATTCAACAACTGTCTAAATGTAAAACATTCATAAGAGCTGGTCTCAGTAAGTGGTTTTTATTAAATGTTATATTTAATCATGAGTATTGAATATCAATGTTGAATCGATTAGAACCCTGCTCAATGTATATATAGATGTCACGTTGATTTTTCAAAAGGGGAAGTAGATTTGTTTACATGTGGGCTATCAATACCACTTCCGCTATATTTTAATTCATTATCAATGATTCGGTTTTTGATTTTTTTTTATTTTTTATTTTTTCTTTGTTAGTTTTACAGTTGAAAAGACTCGACTTACAGGACATCATAATTGTCAATGTAGCGGTGTTTGTAATTATTGTGTGCATGAGTCCGTGGCGTTATCATCATTTGTGTGAGTTCAAGAAAACTAGAAGGCAAGAACGAAAAAACACAAGCATTTGGTCTAGTGATATAGAACAATGAAGATGTGCTACGTGAAATATCATTCGCGTTATTTTAAATTCATCACCTTTACAATAATATTTTTGAGAATAGCTGGATGCTTATCGTTGGACGATTGTTATTTTGATGGCGATGATTTTTGCGTTAGTCAAGACGATATTTTATCGGCGGATTTGTTACCAGGATCATTTTTATTGGGAAATTTAGATAGAAAAAATGACAGTGTGAAAAATACTACAGGAAATGTGGCGCTTAATGGAACGTATATGGAAGCATTGAACGAGATGGATTTTCATAGGTAACTGAATTTGTAACTGTACACAAAAGAAAATATTTGTGATTGTGATAAATGATCTTGAACGGTTTTCAGATGAAATTCCACTGTATTTCTGTATTCAAATATTTCAATTTTTTTTTTTGCTTGCAGGAGACGAATGAATGAGTACCTGTGTCATGGCTTTATGGCTGAAGAAATATTCCGTGATATGAGAACGATACGGGCAAAACGACGTCAAAATGCCGAATCGATGAATTCAATGCCAGATTTTTTTGGTGACGACAATGTCACCATACATGATAAAATGTTGTCTGATGAAGGCAGCACCAAGTACAAAGAATGGTTACAACGGTAAAATAGAGAATGGAAAAAAATGATTGAATTTTTATAAAAAATTATATCTGATTAATTTATTCACAATTGTACGAATAATATTTTTCATTTAAATATATAAAGGACAACAACTCTCGATGACGTTTATCGTCATTATGCACCGCGCAAAAAATTGAAAAAAAAAATTAGTGTACAAAATATATCACCGAATATGGAAGAGTTTGACGGTGAGGTTACGGGATATGCCATGCCAGCTCACATGCCATCTGACAAAGCAGGATATTACGATTATCAGGACGAGGGTATCTATTAGTCTCCAAAATAGTTGAAATTTTACATCTGATAATAAAAGTTATTACTCCCTGCGTTTATTGTTTGTCAGACTTAGTATCGTCACCAACTGGACATCATTATAGTCAACATCATGGCGGTGGCGATAATCCACATCATTATGTATCCCATGAAGAACCTGTTCCTATTATTCATGAGGAACATTATTATCATATACCGAGTCACCATGACGAGGAGGAATATTGGCACAAAGAATCGTATCACAAAGGAAAAGGCGAATTGACAATTAAAGATTTTTTTGAAATTGCTTTGACTGCTTTGGCTTTTTTAGCCTTTGGACTTTTTATTATTCAACTGCTTATGGCAATCACCGTAAATTTATTATTTCATTTATTTTATCCGTAAAAATTCATTTGACACAAATTATATATATGTTTGTTTTTAGACTGCCAGTGCTACGACAGTTGTAACTGATGGTATTAGGTACAAACGAGATATTCCATCATCACCATATCGCAGTAACTCTGAATTAAATGAACTGGCACATCGGGTGCTTCAATCAATCGAAGCAGCAACAATTGCTCAGATTGACTCGGGTGATTGTTTAAAATGGACCTTATGCCGTGATAATCATCATTCCAAACTTACGAATTCTGCCCAAAGAATTTGGCTACCAATTTGGAGGTTCAAATCGAAATAATTCATTTATTTTCAACCAATAACAGAGAATTTATACCCTGGCTGCCAAAGAAAAAAAAATGTCCCAATGCTAAAATCTGAAAAAAAAATTTTTATATTATCGTGTCTTCAATACGCTGACAAATCAAACTGAAAAATTGCTTGTGCCAATACTAAATTATTGAAATTTACTACAAATGAAGAATTTTTACGTGTCACTATCAAAATAAATTTTGATGTATATTTTTATATCTTTCAACAAAATCATATGTTTATACTTGACCAAATTTAGCATTAGAGAGACAGTTTGTGTTTGGCAGCCATAAAATCTATCAAAATAGCAATGATAAAATATTTATTAATTCGTTTATTTTTTTAGTTTGGGAATGAGTTGGGTGTCCGGTCGTATATTGAAACCGTCAATGTGGCCGTCTATGTTTGATTCAATCAAAGCATCTGTTCTTGGTTTGGGTGGTGCTGATTGCAACGCACTCTATTCAGGCTGTGATTTGGAGCGTGGAAGAAAAAAGCGAAAACGTCGCCGCCGAAAAAAATAAATGGCTTCAATATAATTTTTTAGTTGTAGAGAAATATTGAGTGGCCGTTAATTGCACAGGATCACGTGGAATCGGTAATAACATAGCGTAACATGAACCCGATGAATTAACACGAGTGTTTGTTTCATCACACAACGGTCTGCAGTTACGTAAGTTCGGTTGTATTTTATTATTGTTTCGCTGTCTTCTCATTGTATAAATTATTACAAATTTATTATTCAATTCATTATTTATTTCAATATAAAATGGATTGAGGAAGAATACACCTACTTGCTCTAATGATATTCCAATTGGTTCTCTGCTGATCAGCCATTTTATCCAATATCAATTTCTTCTCTCTGTTATGGCACCTCGATATACAAAATAATCCTGAATAAATGATCGAAGTATTTTGATCAATAGATCAGGAGTGATAAGTACACTCGAATGTGGTTGATGAATTAATGATAGAGATTTGACAATGCTATTGAAAACTAAATTCATTCCAGTTTGTAACTATAATGTCATTCCATAATATATTTATTGATTAAAAAATATTTTACTTATTTATTTTTATCTTAAACATATAAAACACAATAATTATTCCATCGGTTTTTGACATTGCTTATTTCTGATAGGTGTATTTACTCTTGAAGTGTACAACACGCATTTCCATGGGTTGACTGTGCTGATAGTGGAAAATGAAATAACTATTACTTGTTCATTGTGATATACATTGATTAACCAATTTTTAGTTGGTTGAAACACCTTCCGCCATCTATAAAATGTGCACTGTCCACCACATCATCATAACCCCGATGAAAATGCATATGAGAGAATAAATAATTATTGGCAAGAGGTCCTGATGTTAGATAGGGACATTCGGCATTCCATTTACGACTAACAACAACTAGAAAATACAAATTTCATATATAGTCATTAAGTATTCATCGTAAAATAAATAAAAGTTTTACTCATAATGTCATACCAGTTTCCCTGTGTTTGGCATCTTTAATTCATACGGTAGAAATTCGTAATTGATTGATCGTTAAAATTATCGGTGATTCACACGGATTTCCGTCAGCTATTTCGTCGATGATTGACGTCAACATATCGACACCAATATAAAATATATTTCTTAATTGTCATGAAACTAAGGTTTCTGTATTACTTTGTATGATATTGAAAATTGTCTATGTGTTTGTATCGTCGATTGTTCTTGAATCATTACACGTCTCACAAAGTCGTCAATGATAATAAACGTTTTCGATCACTATCCATATAAATGATAGTGAAAAAAATAAATAAATATATTATTTGCAGATTATAGCAAATGTATAATATTTTAATATTTCATTAAGTAATTTTTAACACAATCAATTAATGCTATCTTGAGACACGAAACGGGAAATTTCGATGTTGGTGTACACATCTATATCATTATCTGACCTTATTTTGAAAGCTTGATATCTAGATGATTCATATATAATTGATTTCTCGATTCTATCCACTAAATATAGAAATTTCACATCAAAATTCTTTCTGATAAATATAAAAAATATGAAGGCGATAATGACACTTTGAAAAAGATAAGAATATTTTCTAATGACCTCGAAAAAGTTTATATATAGGATTAATGCGTTAGTGCCATCAACATTAGACGGAAAAATGTATTCCACGGTGTTGGGTGTTATACTCGTTGCAGCAGTTTTCTCCGTTTCATGTGAGTATGAATACAAATCAATTGAATCGATAATATTGTTCAAAGTTGCGTGGATAGTTAAAATTGAAATCTGAATTATTCCATTGTTGATGTGTTATTATGTTTTGTGTGAGGTGCAAAACTGAAAATTTATCTTTATTTTATTTTCAAGTGAGTTCATCTTCACCAATAAACCTTTCGACAAATTCCAATGATGGAGTTAATACTAGGCCAATATTAACTTTGAATGGTACAAGTCAGTCTACATCAGATGCGATTACCAATGTTACAACACGACCAGATTCAGAGAATAAAACCGAGTCTGCGACAGATTCGGTTGTCAATGTTACAACACGACCAGATTCAGAGGATAAAACCGAGTCTGCGACAGATTCGGTTGCCAATGTTACAACACCACCAG
>CAJUYH010005211.1:0-22277 GCA_910591685.1 Galerucella tenella
ATATATATATATATATATATATTCACACCCTACAAAGTCACACGCGAGAACCTTTTTTTCCTCCCGAATCTCTATCGAATAATTATCCCATTTTCCTTTTTTTTTTCTTTCGTTTTTCAGATCCGTTTTATTTTATTTTTTTTTTTTCCCTCTCGTTTTTTCTCTACTCTGTTCCATTATTAAATTCCCATGCAGGGATTTGCGCGTGTGGTGGTTGTTGGTGGTAGATATATATATGTTCATTCGCTCTTGAATATTCACATCCACTATCTCGAGGACAGGTTGCTTTTATCGGGTGAGTGAGTTGACATAGAACAGGTTGGCTAAAAGAGAATCTCATTTCACTTTGTGTCACGTCTACTTTGTGACAATGTGATATTGAGTTGATGATAAAACGCCTCTCAATATTGATAATACAATTAATAAAATCAATTATAATTAAATATTTCATGGTAATGTAATGAAAAATTATGAAAAAAAAAAAAACAAATAAATATATTATTTTGCAATATTAATTATTATTCCATTGAATATTTTATAATGGCTATATACACCTGAGTGCAAACAAACATTACTTTACATTGTCTTGGGTGTACATCAAACATAATAAAAAAAAAAAAAAAAAAAAGACCAAGTAGAGATAAATAAGAAATATGTCGCATTATGATTGAAATAAATGAACATAAGTTTATAAAGTTGCTGTATAAAAAATATTAATAAAATAAAGAGGATGAATTTGTCAAATGTTATATGTATATATTGTAGTGACTGGTGACCCACATTCACTCTACGAACAACGAGATTGAATTTATGACGTAAACTATATTGCATATTTCCCATCGTTCCTATCACATTTATTCCATTTATTATTATTATTATTATTATTATTATTGTTATTATTAATGTATGAATAATGGCGAAATGGCGGGTTGGATTCATTTAATTTTTAATATTTTTATTAATTAACTGTAACTCAATTATTTTTTTTCAACAGCACTTCACCTACATTCATTCAATCAATACACAGACAAATTAATTAATTGAAGTATTGCGTATGGATTAATTGGAATATGATATAAATATGGTGGAGTCATTAGTGAATATAATAGAAATTGAATTTGTACATTGGAAAGGGGTATAACTTTTGGCTCTTAGTTTTGGGGTAATTGATGTTGACATTAATGAAGGTCGATCTTGTTATCCTTCCCAAATTCAATTACCAATGTGTAGAAATTGTTGGAGTAGTGGTAGATAGTACCTTGTAGATGTATAGATGTACATGAATGATAGGTAAGAGTAAACTTAATTGCAATTTCGATAGTAGCAACTTCTACATGTCATCTTGGTTATATATATATATATATATATATATTTTTTTATGTCTTTTTCTGTGCATTAACATCAGATGAAAGCAATGAAGTTAGTGTAAATATGTAAAAAAATATTTCCGTTTTATTTGCTGAGAGTAAACAATAAAAAATTAATTTTACACTGTAATTTTTCCATACTTTTTATTCGGTATATTTTTTTATTTTTTTTTTTCTTTCAGTTCAATATCCAGAAGGGTAATTTTCTTTTTATTTCCATCTCAATTCCACTCAGTTCAAGTACGGTTCGTTATTTATTTATTTATTTTTTTTTCATTTCTGTTTCTTTTCTCGTACACGAGTTTATGTTTGTAGATATTCGTATATTTATATATATATATATATATATGTATATATATAAAGATGCAAAAAAATACTTATGCAAATGACAGATGCAATTGTGAGGCGGTACATTATCTAGATTAATCGCACGAGTATATAATCCGTTGTTGAGAAATAGAAAAAAAAAAAAATGATGTGTATATATCACAGTAAAATATAACGATGAATAAAAAAAGCCATTTTCCATGGAACCAAGAAAAAAAACTGATAATAATAATAATAAAAAAAAATAAAATACAAAGTATAAAATAAGAGAGAAGACAGTTGCTTTGTGTGGCAAAATTAAATTTGTTGACATATTTTTTTAGCATACTCTGTTTTTTAATGTGTGTGTGTGTATATATATATATATATATATATATTGCAGAGAACAAAAGGGAGATGATTAAATTGAACAATGGGCCAACTTTGACAATGGCAGACAAGGATAAACACGAAGTAATATTAAATATAAAGTCAAAGAAGTATTAAATTTCATTCTTCCGACATCTAAACCCTACATTATAATATTGAAAAACGAAAATATAAAAAAAAAAAAGAGAATAAAAAATAAAACAAAAAACAAAAGACAGTATTCGAATAATGTACCAAATTATGAATTAAAATTTGCAACGATCAATACAAAACACAACTGAACAAAAGGAATACAAAAAAAATAAACAATCGACCAGACTATTTATTACATTTAAACGGCCAAACAGACTAAAAGTCCAATTGATATATGCAAAAAGCGAAGTAATTTAATTAAATATATACGGAAAGTATTTGAAAGGAAAATTGGACATTGGATAAATAATAAAGGATATTATTTGTTTGATAATTGTTGCGAGAAAAAACGAAAGGAAACTAACAAACAAACAAAATATCAAGAAGACAAATTAAAAAAGAAAGAGAGCGAGAGGACAATCCTAAAAAAAAAAAAAATTACCAAGTTACCTAATTAAAAATTAAGAGATATCTTATATTTAAATAGAGTGTGAATTATAACGACGGAAAATAAGTTGCAACCAATTATTGCAGATAATTAAACAAAAAAAAAACGATATATATTATTAATAATCTATTGTCATCTATTATTATTATTATTATTACAATTATTATTGTTGATGAACGCTGTTGAGATCCGA
The DNA here is from genome assembly GCA_910591685.1 of Galerucella tenella. NCBI lineage: Eukaryota > Metazoa > Arthropoda > Insecta > Coleoptera > Chrysomelidae > Galerucella > Galerucella tenella. The sequence continues at coordinate 2,837 of CAJUYH010005211.1, forward strand.
GCCGAATTTCAAGATGAAACACATCCATATAATAAATTATTAAACTATTGTTATATATATATTGAATGATTATTAACAAAACAAAAAAAAAATTGGTATATTTACATGTACAATTATCAGCAAATTTTGAGGTTATTTAATACCAAAAGAATATTGTAACGAGAAACAAAAAAAAAATATAATTCGGCCATATCGGAATTTAATCTTTTGAAAGGAAAACAAAAAATTAATTGTTATTAAAGTCTTCCACGCCTGTGAACAATCATATAAAGAAGAATAACAACAATATCGAGGATCATTTAATATACCAGATGTAAAATAATACATTTTACTTTATAATAAATATTCACAACGAGAGAAAAAAGAAAAACAACAAAAAAACATAAATAAAGATAATAAAACAAAGGTATAATAATATAATAATGAATTTGGAAGTGGAATTAATAGCGGGGGTGGTGAAAGGTGGACCACCACCACCACATTTACCAGCACCACGTCTTATCAAAATATTTATTGCCGGTGAACGCGATGGTTCGTTTTATATTCGTACAATTTTTTTTTCATCTCCATTATCTAATGCAGAATAATTAAATATAATTTTTATATAAATGCACACAATAATATCTTGTAGAATTTCAAGAAGAGCGTAAACAACTGCTGGAAACTGTTGGACCAGAGCTCCAAACAATTTATGATGATATGGGAATTGAAGTAAGTCGGGCAAATATCAATTTATATTTATTTATTTATTTACTTATATAAATTTATTTATTGGTTTATTTATATTACTCATTTTATTTATCGCCTATGAATATCAATATTGATATAATATCAGGTATTATTGGTGGATATGCAATATGGAACAATTCGAAATCCCGACAGTGATCCATATTTAGCTGAACTATTTCTTGAAGAGATAAGTGCGTCGCATCAGTATTCAAGGGGATGTTTTATGCTCGTAAGCATCATCAGTATCCCATTAATTCTACATGAAGAGATAGAACAAAATTTAATCTCTTCCTTCTTTTTTTTTTTTTTTCTTTGAATAATTTTAATAGCTTTTAGTGGGGACAGAATACACGGGTGGTTGGATACCAACGAAATTGGGGGAACAAATATTTCATATTCTTGTTAATTATTCTCCATCACTTGGCGAATATTACAATTACAACGATCACAATTATATTCTCAAAGCTACCAAGTAAATAATTATGAATATAAATTGTAATATAATATTGGTATTTATTTATCAATTTTATTTATTTACTTATTTATTTTTGCTTTTTTATGTTGTGGCATTTACAAAAGTGAACAAACGGCCCACGAGAATTTTCAAACGACTGAACAGGTGACACTACGCAATCTTTTAAATAACGCCGCTCACTTGGCCCAACTCAATCATCCAGACAATGTGGAAATTGCGAATGTGCTTAAAAGCACTGCCGAGCGCCAGCTCGATCACGGCTTGAGTAAATATAAAAATATAATCGTACCCATATAATAACACATAAATGCATGTATATATAATCAATAATCATTTATATTGATTTTTCTATAACTCATTATCCAATGTTCATTAACTTGCAGGTCTGGATAATGAGGGTAAAGGGATAATTGCTGTAATACGCAATTGGAATGAGCATTGTAATGACAAAATTCAACTTAAAAATACAGAAAAACTTCGAAATAGAATTGACAATTTATTACCACAAAAAAATATTATAAATCTCGATATTGATTATAAAAATAATGGTAAAATTGATCCTGATGATACTAATCACGATGGATATTTAATGAAATTACGTGAAATAGTGTTGGAAAAAATTCAGACAATGGTCAATGCATCAGTTGAGGCAAATCCTGAAATAAAGAGTCGTAAAAAAATGGTGCAAGAAATTTATGCTGAGAGTATGGTGCATTTATCATTATTACGTGAAGTAATTCAAGTTGAAGAGATGGATGATGATGTACAGCGTGTTAAGAAACTTTTGATTAATGGTAAGAGTGAGAGACACGGTCCAATATTTATACGTGGCGATAAATGCAGTGGAAAATCTGGCATTCTATTAAAAATATACAATATGGCGGATAAATGGCTAAACAAAACGACATTAAAGATTGTACGTTTGTGCAGTTCAACACCCCGCTCGGCCTACAGCCTCGAATTATTACGTATCTTATGTCAACATATTGGCTTTCTTAGTGGCAATAATGACGGTAATTTACCACACAACGCATCATTTCATCCATTATATTTGAACAATTGGTTTAATCAAATAATACGTGGCATTGAAGAAAATACAATGGACGAGCAATTAATTGTCTTAATCGATGATCTCCATCGGCTTCATCCACTTGAAAGTGATATTGTTGCGCCATTATCATGGCTACCATTAATATTACCACCAGGAATTCATTTTGTCATAACAATTAATCAATCATTGGAGGGGTTGAAATTGACGCCATTGCAAAAGGAACGTTTTAAAAGTACCGATATACTCATTCATATTTCCGATAAAAAAAATTCCATGCCAATTATTGAAAGTACATTGGAGAATGTCGAAAGATTAATTGGCAATAAAGCTGCAAATAGAATTGGATCACTTCTATCATGCATTGAATATGGTTTATCTGAAACAGAATTGCTTGAATTAATAATGCCAACTGGCGATGATAATACAACATTATGTTTATCAAATGGACAATTTAATTTTGCTACATGGTGTTTATTTAAACGTAATTTTCAATTATTGCTTAAGCAACGTGTGATGAGTGGTAAATTATTATTTTCATTCAATTGGATAAGCCGTGAGATAGCACAAAAGTATTATCTTACAAGTCAACACATATCGCGATCATGTCATGGTGAATTGGCCGCGCTATTATTTGCTGAAGAGTGTGAGGATAATGATGAGAAATCACCGAATGAGATTGAAAGTGATCCGCCAGAAAAACAAACACCATTTCAAAGTACACCGCAATCACAAGACATTACTTATACACTGCGACATGTTGAGGAAGCTTGGCTGCATCTATTGCGCGCTGGTGATGTTGAAAAATTAAAAAAATTGGCCGTGTGCGCATTTGATTTTTTATTTGCCGCTGTACAAATGACATCAGTCAGTTATTTACGTTGTGTACTTGAACATGCGCGACGCTATTTATTAGAGCGTGATCTTGAGCTTGTTTATTATACAATTCGAAATTCTAGCGATGCACTTACACGTGATCCAATGCAATTGGGTGCACAATTGATATCCTGGTTGCGCCCTGTTGTTGAAGATGGCGGTGATTTAGTAAGTCAATTAATTCCAATTATTCTATTATTAATGAGACAATTATATATATATATATCTATTTTTATATAAATATATATATGTATATATATGTAATTATTTTGTTAGGTTAGTACAATGATAACAGCGGCAATGGCATGGTGTGACGGTTATGTTGCGCCATTGCTCGTACCATTAAATGGGTGGTTGCAGTCACCTCTATCATTACAAATAAAAGTGTTAAATTGCTCGCAACCAATTAAAATGATGGAGGCTGCACCATCAGGACAACATATTATTGTTATTCCATGCCAAGGTGATGCACAACTTTGGCACGTAATGTCTGGACAATTGGTGCACACATTTCGCGGTAATAAATAAAATATAATTCCTCATATAAAATTCACAATTCAATAATTTATAATTGAAATATACTTACAAATTGTTTATTCTATTGACATTTATTTAGGACATTCAAATCCAATTTCGTGTGTGGCTGTTGCACATCAATCGCAATATCTCCTAACAGGATCTGAAGACACATCAATAATTGTTTGGGATATGAAAGAATTAACATTGATACGTCGTATATGCGAACATATTGCGCCAGTTTTAACACTAACAGCGGCATTAAATAATACAATTATTGTTTCGGGTGGTGAAGACTCGCGTATTATTGCCACAAGTTTATTAACCGGTCAAGTATTGATGAAAGTTGATCATCATCGTGGCCCGGTGACAGCAGTGCGTGTCGATACAGCGGATGAAGTTTTAGTATCGGGTTCGGCTGATGGCACAGTTTGCCTCTGGTCATTGGAAAGTTTTAAACTGCTCAATAGCATTACATTACCATCGCCTGTCGCTACACTGGACGTATCAAGTGATTCAGTATTTTTATTGGCAGTTTGTGACGATGAAAAATTATATTTACGATCGCTAGCAACTGGCACAGAAATTCATACATTGCGCGGCCATCAAGGACCAATTAAGAGTTTATGTCTTGCACGTGACTGTAGACGTGCAATCGCTGGCGGTATTGACGGAAGAATATCCGTATTTGATATGCACAGTGGTAAACTTATTAAAGCATTATCAACTAATTCATCAAATGATGTCACGTGCGTTAAAGTAACAGATAAAGATGATTTTTTGATAACATCAAGTGGCAATCGAATAACATATTGGAGTTTTCGTGGCGATGAGACGCCATTGAAATTGAAATGCGGCACAAAATGCGAATCAATTCAATTGCACACAGCGCCAATATCATGTTTAGATATTTCGCGCGACGGTGCAATGGCAGTTACTGGTGGAATTGATTCGTTGGTTAATTTATGGCAATTAAATACACATGAATTGATGTTAACATTTGAGGGGCATATTGCAAGTGTAACGTGCGTTGCATTTTCACCCTCGGGTTTATTTGTTGCTTCGGGTTCTGAAGACAAAACCGTTCGCGTTTGGGGTTTAACATTGGGATTGGTTGTTGCGACATTTCGTCATCAGGCAACTGTAATGTCAGTGATAACGATGCTGGATGGCCGTCGTGTGGTTAGCTCGGATCGTAGTGGAGCAATTCGTGTATGGGCAGCTGATACCGGCACATTAATTCAATCTGTGTGCGGTCCCGGTCGTTGTTTTGCCGTTACCCCCGATATGCGTTATACCATTTGCGGCACCGGTGACAATCACGTTAAAATAATAAGTTTAGGCGCGGGACCAGAAGAAAAATATCAAGTATCACACTCGCAGGATATCACATGCATTGTTGTCACACCGGATTCATTAAATCTTATAACTGGATCGCGCGATATGAGTTTAAAAGTTTGGCAAGTGGCAGGCGGCAAATTGTCACAAGTATTGGTTGGCCACAGTGATTATGTCACTTGTGTTGCTGTCGCTGTTCAAGATAAAAGTATTGTCGTTTCTGGCTCACGCGATGCCAATTTAATTGTTTGGGACATCAATACTGGCGCTGATTTACATACATTAGTTGGACATTCTGGTTATGTTACGTGTGTACGTTTATCAGGTGATGGAACACTCGGTGTGTCGGGTAGCGAGGACAAAAGTCTTTTTGTTTGGGATACAAAAAAGGGAAGTGTATTGAGCTCCATTGTTTTGCACGTACCAATATTTGGTATTGAGAATTCAACTGACTGTTCACGTCTCGCGATACATTTATTGGAGCAACATTATATGCCAATATTGTGTTTGCACAATACACCAGCGCAATATGTTAAGCTTCCGTCTTATGTTGCGCCAAGAGATTTGCGACCGCCTGGACCCAAACGCCCGGCTAAACGGCTTTTAAAGAAAGAAGTGTCGTTGGATACGTACACGTGGCAACGTAAATATGGACACTTGACATCGGGAATTATGGTGGCTACTGTTGAGGAACGATTGCGACGCAGATTTAGCGTTAGCGCGTCTATGGAAGAGATTAGTAAAGCCGGTTTGGCCACTTCACAGTCGGGTCTTGGTAGGGAACAAGCTGCGCTCGCACAATCACAGCATTTTGATCAACTTGAAGCACTATGGAATAAACAATCGCCACCACCGAGGCCACGTGGACTTGGTAGAACTTTGACCAAACAAAGTTCACTTCAGGCAACATTGATATCGGATTCCGAGGAAGAAGGTGGTTTATATTAATTGTATTGTTAATACGCATGATAAATGATTGATGTATCTATATTTTTTGTTTGTTTCAGATTTTCCAAGTTAAAAACAATTTTTGTCGTTGTCAATCAATAGAAAGTGATGCAGGAAATATGAGTGAATATAGTATATCACTTACCCCCCCATCCATATATTTTCTCGTAAATTCTCGTCCATACTGTCTCTAAAAATAACAAGAAAATAAAATTATTCACCCGTAAATGAAAATAACGATAAAAGAAAACAGAAAATAAAAAAAAAATACTCTTTCCTATATCATATTTTCAATGCAATAAATAAGTGTTGTGGAATAATAATATTAATAATTGTTTTATTATTGATAGAAAGACAAAAATGTATTTATGTATATTTATCTAATTTAAACTCATGTTTTATTATTGATGGATTATTATTTATTCTTATTCCCATTGCAGCACAATTTTCTTTAGAAAAAAAAAAATATGTGTATATTTATTTTTTTATATTTTTGTTTTTTGTTATCGACATCTGTTCTAAAATTTATGAATAAATTATTTACGATCTGAATTTATTTCGCAATATTTTGGTAGTAATCTGCGAGAATTTTCCATGCATTAGTTGACATAAAACCGTCTGGTGGATTTTCGCCCAATTTCGCCAAATCTAAAAAAAAATATCAATAAATAAACAATCTGAAAATAATTATTAATATATAAATATATAGATAGATAAATGAATAAATAATTACTGCGCATTCTTGTGCCAGATATAAAATCAAAATCACTTCCTTTATTCGCGTCAAAAAATGCCATCTGTTTTTCTTTTACATTATAAGCGGCAACGCGAAATTTAATTATTTCAAGATCGTCAAGTGCCGGCGCATGCACGAGCACTCGCGCGCCATGCGTTCCATCGTAAAGATTTCCATCGGGTGTAGATGACTTTATTGGATGTGGAATACCAGCTGGATCGCGTCCAACAATATAAAAATTTGCTCCCGCTGCCATTCGCGCCTTGGCGTGCCACTGCACCTCTGTCGGTCCCGCGTACAACATTGGACTTGGAAATATCGCCACAAGTGTATCGTCACCTAAAATTCCATCCTCAAGGACAGCCTGATGCTGCTTAATTCGTATATGTAACGGTACATCATCGTCTTTTGTCCAACCGCCCAACGGATGAAGAAGCAAAAGAGGCTTCTTAAATCCACGCTCCTCCAACAAACGTTTTTTCGTTTCCTAATAAATTTGAGGGGTAAGGGCCAGTCACAGATCGAGAAAACAAGTATTTTAAATAATTTTTTCTTTGTCAGTAATTTAATTTATTTTATGGAACCAATAATATTAAATTATTATATCATATTTTAAACTTTATTTGACACAAATTTGGAAAACTACCCTCAACCCCTTAAAATTAATTAAATTGAATGATAAAAATAGTGTACCCGATAATATTCCATTATTTATTAATATATTATATGAAAATAAACTTGCCTGCATTAAAAGTGCGTGCCCATTATGAATAGGATTTCTCAATTGAAAAGCAAACACTGCGTCAGCGCCAATTTCACGACATCTAATTCGAATTTGATTTGGTGTAAGACGAAAATTGTCAAGTCCATCATTCCATTTAATTTTTTCAAACACCTCTAATTCACCGCCAATCAGCCAATCACCCGAATCATGAATTATTTTTACATACGGATGCTGTGGATTATTTGTACCGAATTGCCGACAGCAACGTTCTTCTTTACGATGAAAGAATAATTCTGGTTTTTTCATTATTGCCAAATTTTTACCGCAATAACGCAGCACAACCGCATCATTATCTTGAACCTTCTCTTTCACTTCACCACTAACCGCAAGGACAATTGGAATTGATTGGTTTATTCTCGCGCCATTGACATATAAACAATTGAAGTGCAAACTCTACAAATAAACACAATTAATATTAAAATAAATACAAATATTTATTTATTTTTTTATTTTTTTTACCTGAAGGTATTGATCCTCCCGCATAAATCCTTTCAATGGCGTTGCCCAACCTTCCGCCAGCACTTGAAGCCATTGTACATCCAATTTTGTAATTTCAATGGCGTTCAAGCCAATGGCTTGCTCCTTCATTTCCATCAATTTATCATCACTTACAAAAAGCTCATGAATTATATCAACACGTTCAAATACATCAGGAATTATTCCTTTGTCATTTAAAAACTTAAGCAATGTTAATGTTGATTTTTCCAATGTCATTGTTTCAGTATTTAATCGTAAATCCGGATCATATGGAATTTCATAATTTTGATCGATACCAGTAAAGCTCTTAATAATTCCATGTCGTGCTTTTTTATACAAACCTTTGACATCGCGCGTTTCACATACTTTCAATGGTGCATCGACAAATATTTCATAAAATGGCAATCCAGCGTCTTCATGAATACGTCGCGCCATTTTACGATCATTAATAAATGGTGATACAAAACTGCATAGAGTTACGTGACCGCTATCGGCAAATAATTTTGCTACTTCTGCCACTCTACGTATATTCTCTTTACGATCGTCTTTGCTAAATCCAAGATTTTTATTTAAACCCGTTCGCATATTATCACCGTCCAAACCATAAGCGGGTATACCGTGTTTGACAAGACAATTTTCAACTTGAAATGCAATTGATGTTTTGCCTGCGCCTGACAATCCAGTCATCCACACTGTGCAACCGCGGAATTCCCGATTGCCATTCAATGTACCCAAGGTTTTGCCACGCATCACTCTAGACACATGTTTCGTTTGATGTGTCACATTTGATTCAACATTTTGCTGCAATTAATTGTTTGATTTTCAATATTGAATTTTAATTTAATACTCACTTGGATTGACTTCAAATTATTCTCTATATAAATTTCCATTTGAAAAATTTCTTTACGCCAATATCATTTACCCTCAATATGAAATCAATTCATTTATCGTGTGCCATTACCCATCAATTCAATATGTAAATTTATTTAAATAAATCCATGTTTCAATAATAAATAGTAAAATGTAATGTTGAGCCAATGAAATTGATCAATTGAAATTCAATAAAATTATCGCAAGCCGGCTTTTACAAATGAATTATTGTCACATTAATCAGAAATAAAAAAAAATGTTAAATTAAATATTTTACAAAGTAAAAATGAAATATTACTCACAACCTTTTGTGGATATTCAGTTATTTCAAAGTCAGCTCGTTCGAAAATTCCCATGATTGCAATTTTTTTTCTATTTTTTTTTTTTTTAATTATTTGTATAGAAACGAATACGGGGGGAAATTGCTAGATATCAACGTTCATATTTTTCTTTATTTCTTTATCGTTGTGGCGGATGTGAAGGTTGAATGGTAACTGCTCGTACCGTTTTGATGAGATCAACAACGACGTAACACACGAGAAAGTGTTGAAGAAAGTTGCTTCCGCGTCAAATAGTTTCCACACCAATATTATATATAGATATATATATATATATTACGTGAAGAAAGGAAAAGAAAGAGAGAGAGAAAGTTGAATGAATACTTTTTTTTTTGCGTCGCAAGTATATAGTATTCACAAATGGACATTGTTGAACACTTTGGCTATTCAAATTCGTCACATGAATATTTTTTGCTGCAATAGATAAAATAAAAGTGTAATATTTATCCAAACAAGTTGTAATAGTGAATACATAACCTCACTTATATGGCAATTGTCAGCCAATGATTGATAATTCAAAATGCTCGTCGTCTCCATTATTATTCAAAATTATTAATTTATGTTCGCATAATCATTCTGTTAAATAATATCAAATTCACGTAACACCAACAGCTACGTTACAACGTCAATTTCATAATTAGTCGGTCATTAACGATAACAAATAATGATCTTATTACGACATCAAATGTTACTTTCACTGTGTTGTTATTAATTGAAATAATATCAATATAATTTACACAAGTCACCCAACACACAGAACAATTTATCAACTTTATAAATTGTTTTTTCATTGTACAATCATTATTATTACAACGGCATTCATCTTTATTCTTTGTTAAAATTTCAAATTACAATTTTTCCCGCGTTAAATTCATCAATTAGCGCCATCTATCACAACACACTTCACTAGATAAGTAGGGTAAACAAATAAACAATACGTGATTCCTGCAATTTCTTATATTTGAATTATCGACCGATGGCACCATTAATCCGTGGTTATTTTAGGTTAGCAATAATCCACCACCAGATACATTGGCGCCACTAAATTTCAAATTGCACATGGATACAGTGCATACATACATACAGTATCATATCGGAAAATTTATTATATATATGGCGGCGTTGCAAGCGCTTTTTGGATTATTGTCCGATGGTGGAAAATGGACTGCACTGTGTCCGACAACAGTTTTACATACATTATATGTAATACATATGCCAATGTATATATATAGTTCATTATACATTTATGATTAAAAAAAAAAAAAACAGTACACACACGTAAAAGTAAAAGGAGAGATAGAGAGTGGTGGGCGAGACGCCGCAAGTGACACCCCAACACTGGTCCATTGTTTTGACGCGTTCAGAAATGGCGGATGCTATATTTATCACGCACTTAGTGCTATTGTTGACATTCAAATTGTGTCCAGGTATGATTAACAAAGCAAATTAAAAAATAAAATAAAGTAATATTGCTATATCTCACAATTATTAACCTAAAAATATAAAGCATAAGTGTCTTATATTATTTTTCAAAGGATAAAATGAATCTATCTATCTATATATATAAATATATATCTATATGTGTGTGTGTGTGTGCGTGTGTGACTCCCTCTCAGTAAATGTTGAATAAATTAGATATAGTTAACCAAATAGAATGAAATTTAATTAGTAAAAGATATAAATGGTATTGCAGTGAATTTTTTTATTTGGATTTTTCGTTTGTTTTCAATGTAGGAGCGGGTCAAGCGCCACTTTTAGATGAAAAATCAAATGGTATTGACAATGATGAACCAATTGAACCACCAGAATCATCATTGGATGGAGTAAATACAAATAATAATGGTGGACACAAGAGATTTACGTGTTATTGGTGCGAAGGACGTGAATGTACAAATCCAGAATTTTGTTACAATGCCATTACTGTAAGGTTTTCTTTTGCAAAAAAAATGAAATGAAATAATTTTATTGTTTTTGTATTGTTAAACTGATTTATGATTGTTTTTTTTTTTTTTTTTTTTTTTTGATGTGAAAAAATAGTGTTGGAAGTCGAGAGTGAGAGAATTAGACGGTACTGAGCGTGTAAAACGTGCATGCACTACAGTACCAGATCAAGTGCCATTAATATGCAGTAAATTGGCGCCTGGAAATCGACACGGTGCTTTATATCATGTTGAATGTTGTCAGTCCGATTTATGTAATGATGGGCCATTTCCAGAATTGGATCCGTCAGCTGGTAATTATTATTCATCAATTGAATAAACAAATTATTAATAATAATCAAGAATTTATATTTAAAATTTTTTTTTCTCGCGTGTTTATTTTTGCATTTAAATTCATTGAAAGGACATAACTTTTTATTTTATTTTGTAAACTAGTGTAATTTATCAATTGACAAAGAAGAAAAAAACAATAATTCTTCATTTTCAGATACAGCAAATGAGGATTACGCAGTGAAATTAACATTGGCAATACTTGGACCAATTGTTGCATTGGGTGCGGTAGCAGGCGGTGTATTATTCTGTTTATTGGCGCGTAAAACACGTAGAAAACGTCCGCTAGTAACAAAAAGAAATAAATTATTGGTTGACTCGGAAATGGAGCCGTCAATATTGCTACACTTTCCATCATCATCGCCAGCATCAACAACAAATTATCATCCGCATGAATTGCGTGCGACCGCAGCTGGCGACAGTACATTACGTGAATATTTAGATGGGCGTAGTTTAACAAGTGGCTCAGGCTCAGGTTTACCATTGCTTGTACAGCGTACATTGGCCAAACAAGTTGCTCTAGTTGAATGTTTGGGTAATGGCAGTGGTGGTAGCGGAAGTGGCGGTTTTGGCGGTGAAGTATGGCGTGGTATATGGCATGGCGAGTGTGTTGCTGTTAAAATATATTTTTCACGTGATGAAGCAGCTTGGGCACGTGAAACTGAAGTTTATTCACAATTGTTGCCTTCCAGACATGACAATATTTTAGGTTACGTTGGTAGTGATATGACAAGTCGCGCCAGTTGTACACAATTGTGGTTGGTTACACATTATCATCCACTTGGATCACTGTTTGATCATTTAAATCGTTCGCCACATCCACTTACACACCATCAAACATTAAATATCTGCTTGGGATTGGCCAATGGTTTGTTATATTTACATACGGAGATACATGGAACTAAAGGCAAACCATCGATAGCACATCGTAATTTAAAATCAAAAAATATTTTGATTAAAACTAATGGCAGTTGTGTTATTGCGGATTTTGCGCTCGCTGTTACGCAAGATCGATTGGAGACAGAGCGTGTGGATTCAAAGCAAGTTGCTAAACGATATATGTGTCCAGAAATATTGGATAACACGTGAGTATTTATAATTGTCAATAGAATTAATAAGATATCTTATTTTTTATATATGGCAATAATTTTTCATTTATTATTTCATGGATTTTTTTTTTGTTTTTTTATTTTTAGGTTGAATGTGGAATGTTTGGAGAGTTTTCGGCGCGTTGATATCTACAGTTTAGGTTTAGTGATGTGGGAGGTTTGTCGACGGTGCATTAGCAATGGTGTTGCACTTGATTATGCCGCGCCATATTCTGAATGGCTGTCAAGTAATACACAAGAGCCATCGATTGAAGAAATGCGAAAATTGGTATCGTTGGATCAACGCCGGCCACCTTTGCCCAACCGTTGGCACTCAGATCCGGTAATTATATTCATATTTATAATACAATTAGAATTCCAATTGTAATATGAATTTATTAATGTAAAATTGATCAATACAGTCTTATTTCTAGTTAAAAAAATGTTTGAATATTTAAATTCCACTCGTAATACTGCATTTTATTGAATGTATGATACAGATTTTTTCTTTTATTGTTTTCACAGACACTTTCGGGAATGGGAAAACTTATGCGTGAATGTTGGCATGGTAAACCAGCAGCGCGTTTACCTATTCTTCGTGTAAAGAAAACATTAATCAAGCTAGCAACCAACGATTCACGTATTCATTTATCACTTGACTGATCAGACAGCGATATTTTAACAAACAAACAATTTTTTTCATAACTCTATTTATTATTGCAACATCATCATCATTATTATTAATATTTTTTTTTTCATCTGCATCAGCTGTTCAAATTCATTTAGTACATATGCATACACTAATCGTCCCCATAAATTTATTATAATTCTCATCTTTTTTTTTTCTTTTTTTTAAGACATATTCAAATTATTTATCGCCATTGCATTAATTAATTTTCTTACACTTGAATATATATATTGTATCCAATACTATTATTATAATTATTGTTTTTCTTTTTAGTTAAATGAATGTTTGTACCTTGATTAAGATATTTAGATATTTTTTTAGGTTATGCGATAGTAGACAATGCAAAAATTAATTTTCAATTTACAAAGGAACACAAAGTAGTTCATCATTTTGTTTAGTTAATTCTAAAAATGCCATTGATAATTAATATTATTTAAGATTTAATTTTTATTCACGTGAAAATGCCGAAAAACATGGTAAAAAAAATAGTTTATAGAAGAAAAGAAACTGAATATGTACAGTAATGTGTTAGCGGCTGACATTTCAATAATAGTAATTCTTTCTTTTTCTATTTAAGTTATAATTTATGATGACCGTTATGTTATTTTGACGTTGCATTTTGTTTAAAAACATAGAGTTATTATTATTATTATTATTTTGCGTGTAAATAGATACTCATATACAATTGTCTTGTGTGCGCCATTTTTTTTTCTCGTGTTAATTGTTAACGGAACAATTGTTGTAAATAGCCGACAAAAAATGAAAAAAACAAACAAAGAATGTATCCATAATGTTCAGGGTATATATTAATGGAGTTAATTTTACAATAATTATAATAATATTAATTATGCAATGAAAGTAAACCAGAAAGTGGATTATAAAAAAGAAAAAAGAAAAAAAATAAATAAAGTATGAAATAAAAGTGTACAGATAGAAGAAAAATAATAACAAATTGTGAATAAACATACATATATATATAAAAAAATTTGAATTTTATTTTGTTATTGTGTATTTTGTAATGACATTAATTTTTCTAATAAATCGCCATCTTCAATTATTTCATTTCCCATACACATTTCAATAAATTCTTGAAAATGAAATTGATCACTCGCTGGACTGCATAAATGAATTAGAAATATATATCGCCATGCAATTGATTCGCCAAATTGGCAATTCAACAATAATGGAAACATTTCTTGCAGTGCACACCAATCTAAATTGGACAATGCATTACGCATTTCCAATAGTGCATAATTGTGTGAAAATCCCGATGATACATTTGTCTTTCGCCGGTAATTTTCTAAACGACTTGTCACACAATAATTCTCTATTTTATTTTGTTTCTCCTTCTCACTTTCAATTTTTCGTTTTGTCGTTTTTTTCGCTTTTGTTCTCAGCAACTCCAATGCCTTATCCTAAACAATTGCACAACAATGATATATTATTATTTACATCTTAAAAAAAAAAAAAAAACAAGATATTTTCAAATGGCAGTGCTAATATAAATTAATTAATTGCAATTACCACACTTTGTTTACTGGCAATTCGTGGAATATCATGAAACGTTGAATGTGTAGCCGACATTTTTGTTTAATATCCTTATCTGTTAACAATATAGTTTATCAATATGTAAATAGTTATAAGATACAAGAGAGCATTGAAATAAATATCCAGTCGCTTTTCTATATGAATGATTTGTTGTGGTATTTCAATAATAGAAATTGGACGAGCGGAATTAGGAACGATGAACTAAATGGACAAAATGAACGAACCACTGCAAATAACAAGTCACATTATCATAAATATAATATTTAATAATATAAAATACTGCAGCTGAATATCATTCGATATTTATTAATTATTGTCAATAAAAATTTGGCAACAAGAAACAAATATTCAATGAATGATTTACATTGCTCGCATGTACTAAAATGGTCCACTATTCCAAATGTTTCATGTGACCCACTGCTACCATATGTAGGCAACATTCACAAATGCAAATAGAAAACATTGGCATTATCAAAATTACCGATAGTCAGTTTACCATCTGTTCATGAATTGCTCTACACATATGGACATATGTATACACAAATCACATCACTATTATTTACAAAAATAGTACCAGTTTCGTTAAAATAAATCATGCATAATAATACAACACATTATTAATACGTAAAAGAGATCTTGAAAACATCAGTAACACCGCAAATAAATGAACAAACCAATACAAACAAGCACTCAACAATAATGGACGTAATAAATGATAAATTTTATTATGTATACAGTTCCTCATTGGAAACACGAATACAAATAAAAATGTAAGTAAAGAAAAAAATGATAAAGTCAATTGAATGACAATGAAGTGAATAAATTCAAATACCCAATTTAATTTGTTGCATGTAATATTAATTATTTGTCTCATGTTTTAGTGGTACATTGGAGGGTAAAAGACAGCGACCCGAATATGATAAATTACTGTTGGATCCGATGATAAAATATTCAGGATTATATAGCGGTGGTAACAATGGTGGCCGTGGTGATTTATTGGCATCATTGCAAGTATGGGGCAGTGGTAGACCATTGGCATTGCCAGTTTACACCTCATATAAACACTTTCCAATACGTTGGAATTGGAATCAATGGGTGACATTACCAATATCATATTCAGATTTGCCACGTGATGCACAATTGTGCATAACAATATTTGATTGTGGTGGACCAGGTAGACAAATACCCGTTGGCGGTACAACAATATCATTATTTGGCAAACATGGTGTATTTCGTCAAGGAATGTTGGATTTAAGAGTTTGGCCTGGTGTTGAAGCTGATGGTAGCAATATACCAACAACAACGCCAGGCAAAGCTCGCGATCAAGGCAAAGAGCAAATGCAACGTCTGGCTAAATTAGCAAAAAAACGTCGCAATGGACAGATGAGTCGTGTTGATTGGCTTGATCGTTTGACATTTCGTGAAATTGAATTGATCAATGAACGTGAAAAACGTGCAAGCGATTATCTATACCTAACTGTTGAATTTCCCGAAGCAACCATGGACAATATATTATATTCAATTGTTTATTATGAAAAGGATGGCGATGAAGTTGCGCAACATCGTTCACAACCTGATGTTGTTACATTGCCGGACTATGAAATATTGCAGGAGAATATTGTTGAGGCTAAGCATCATAAATTGGTACGTAGTTTACGTAGTGGCGGTAATACTCGAGAAGTTAAACCAACATCCACTGTTAGAGATGCATTGAATACAATTGTTGGTTATCCGCCAACCACTGCACTCTCAACTGAGGAGCAGGATTTAATATGGAAATTTCGATATTATTTGTCGACGCAAAAGAAAGCTCTTACGAAATTTGTCAAGTGTGTGAATTGGAAAGTGGCGGGTGAGGAGCGTCAGGCATTGGAAATGTTGATGATATGGGCGCCACCTGATCCTGAAGATGCTTTAGAGCTTTTGGGGCCGGCTTTCAATCATCCAAGTGTTCGTCGATACGCAATTAGCCGATTAAATCAGGCATTGGACGATGATTTAATGCTCTATTTGTTGCAATTGGTGCAGGCATTGAAGTATGAAAATTTTGATAGTATTAAAGCGGCCAATCAAAAAATTGTACGTGAAACGGAAAAAATTGCCACGGACAAGTCGGATAATTGCAAAAATGCCGAGCATTCTACGGCTACTCCAATTTCAACGGTAAGATCAAGTGAAATAGAACAAAAAAAAATCAAAAAAGTGTTATTATTATTTATTTATTGATTGTAACAATAAATTTATATTTTATTTACAGTCAAGTGAGTCTGAAGCGGGACCATCATTTGACCAAGAGTCACCAATGGATCTTGCATCATTTTTAATAACTCGAGCTTGCCAAAATTCGACATTAGCAAATTATTTTTATTGGTATTTGTCAATTGAATGTGAGGAACAACCAGATCCATCAGTTGCTATTAAACAAGATATACGCGTACGCGAAATGTATTTGATTGTTATGAAAATGTTTTCAATGGCATTGTCACAAGGCAACACTGTGTGGCAAAAGCGCCGTGCATTTTTAGCACGTCAGAAAATATTTATCGATCAATTGGTAGCATTGGTAAAGGCTGTGGCATGTGAGAGCGGCAACCGTAAACGTAAAACTGATCGATTGAAAGCACTTTTAGCTGATCCGGATCCAGTGTACAAAATAAATTTCTCAAATTTCGAGCCGATTCCTTTTCCATTGGACCCGGAAACGTGTATCAAAGGCATCATTCCAGAGAAGTGAGTAATAGAACGGCAATAAATGCACCGCTATTCAACTGTAAATAAATATAATTTCACAATAATTAATTGTCGTATCATTTTACAGAGCAAGCCTCTTCAAATCTGCATTGATGCCATCAAAACTCACATTTTTAACTACCAACAACACCGAATACATTGCCATTTTCAAACACGGCGATGATTTACGTCAAGATCAATTGATTTTACAAACAATATCATTAATGGACAAACTATTACGACGCGAAAATTTAGATTTAAAATTGACACCGTACCGAGTTTTAGCAACGAGTACAAGACATGGATTTTTACAGTTTATCGAGTCAATAACTGTTGCAGAAGTGTTGGCAAGTGAAGGTTCAATTTTGAATTTTTTTCGAAAGCATCATCCGTCCGAAAGTGGACCCTATGGCGTTGCACCCGAAGTTATGGACACTTATGTCCGTAGTTGCGCTGGTTATTGCATAATAACTTATGTATTGGGTGTTGGCGATCGTCATCTGGACAATTTATTGCTAACAACATCCGGGAAATTGTTTCATATTGATTTTGGTTATATACTGGGACGTGATCCAAAACCACTGCCGCCACCAATGAAATTGAGCAAAGAAATGGTTGAAGCGATGGGCGGTGTTGGCTCCGAACATTATCATGAATTTCGTAAACAATGTTACACAGCTTTTTTACATCTACGCAGACATGCAAATTTAATGCTAAATTTATTTTCATTAATGGTGGACGCAAGTGTTCCCGATATTGCATTGGAGCCGGATAAAGCAGTGAAAAAAGTACAAGATAAATTGCGATTGGATTTGAGCGACGAAGAGGCAGTTCATTATGTACAAAACCTATTAGATTTATCAGTGACGGCCGTGATGGCTGCATTGGTTGAACAATTACATAAATTCGCCCAATATTGGAGAAAATAATATTCGTTTCTTCACATATTATTTCCCTTTCCTTCTCTTTACTATTATTATTATTATTATTATTATTATTATTATACAGGTGTAAAATACTTTCTTTCACCGACGACTGCGTTAGATGTTTTATTGACACTTTTACTTATACTCCATTAATGTAAATATATTCAAGTATTGTATTGTTATTTAATTATTCATTTCTTTTATTTGTGTATTTTTTTATCATATTTTATTCCCTTTTTTGTTTCGTTTATGTTCCCCAGATTAAAAGATCGTAAAATGAAAAACGCCAGCTGATTTTCCGTATTTCATCGCAACATCAATCCCAAATTGTGTATTTATATAAAAATAGAAATTAATGGATCATATATATTTTTTTCTGTTCTCCTCTTGTTTTTCTTTTTTTTTCTTTTTTCTCTTTTTTTTTACGTAAATATTCGCATATTT
This sequence comes from Galerucella tenella, assembly GCA_910591685.1. Classification (NCBI taxonomy): domain Eukaryota; kingdom Metazoa; phylum Arthropoda; class Insecta; order Coleoptera; family Chrysomelidae; genus Galerucella; species Galerucella tenella. The sequence goes on from CAJUYH010005211.1 coordinate 21,666, forward strand.
ATTTGCCATTTTCATTTGAATTCATATAGTTTACTCTTGCATATGTGGATGCACACTGTGGAAATAAAAATTATTAATGTTAGTGACTTTTTTACTTTTCATTTTTTTTTTTTTTTTTTTTTTGCAAAGTACGAAATATTGATATTGTGCGCATTATTATTATTATTATTATTATTATAATTATTACTAAGTATTTATATTTTATCTATTTTCGACTATCCCTTCCTTTTCTTTTATGCCCTCACAATAGTAGTCACTCATTGTCTGATGATTTTGTTGAAACTCTAATTTTATTTCAATGTCAGCCACGATTTTAATTTTTTTTCTTTTTCTCTTCTTCCTTCTTTTGCACTTAAACGTATACTTACACATAACCTTTATTATTTTCATATTTTATTCACGATATTCCACGGACAATAAAACATATTGTTTATTAATATTTATAATGTGTTAATTTGACATTGAAAAATTGAACGATTGTGCTTTGTGTTTTTGTCCATTTTTCACGCAATATTTTTCTATCCATTTCCACCCCATTGTCAACATAATATTTACATAAATGACCATGATTAACAATACCGAAAAAAAAAAAAAAAAAAAAAAAAAAAATAA